>JAXIVD010002633.1:2500-22500 GCA_036785275.1 Cancer borealis
AGAGAGAGAGAGAGAGAGAGAGAGAGAGAGAGAGAGAGAGAGAGAGAGAGAGAGAGAGAGAGAGAGAGAGAGAGAGAAAGCTGGTGGACTTAACCATTTTTTAATATGTAAACAAATAAAGCAAGTCCCAAGATTCCATAGTTCCACACTAGTTTTCATAAAAATAATAGAGAAATCACATGTGAATCTCACATGGCCTCAGCACTTTAGTAATATGAGCAAATTTATAGATAATGTATAGTTGAACAATGCAACCCATTTCTATATAGCAATTTTATAAATTATCACTGCGCCACCAAAATTAACACTACAAAATAATATATAGTATATATATATATATATATATATATATATATATATATATATATATATATATATATATATATATATATATATACACACACACACACACACACACACACACTATTTGGCTTAAAAAGGGTTAGCCAAGAAAAGGCATCTTCAGTTTAGTGAGACATTACTCTACTCTTCTTCTCTGTACCCTGTCTTTCCATTAGAGAGAATAAAGGAGGAGAGGCTTTCCATACCCCTCACTCCATACCCATTTCCTTTGGTCGCCTTTAGAGACCTGTCGGGAATATGGTGATAGTATTCTTGCAGCACCCACCACAGGACTTAAGTGCTACTTACAGTAAAGAATACTCACCTCAGGACCAGCATACAACTTTCCAGATATGACTTCAGGAGCAGCATAGTTTGGCGATCCACAACTCGTGCGAAGGAATTCTCCATCAACCATTATGTTTGACAAACCTGTAAAGTACAAATCATTTCATTAAAAATTTTTGTTTTGTTTACAATTAAAAGTAATCTTAAATATGATATATCCATTAATTAACAATATTTCTAAGTAATTATTGTCCCCAAACATATGTACTGCTACAATGGGGTACATTTATGGGCACTCATACATGCACAAACAACACAAATAATGAGGATGGAAAGATTGAATGTGTAAAGTCAATCAATCAATCATTGGGGCATAAGGCAAAGGGTGCATCTCCACGCCCACCCTTCAACGCCAACACCGGCAATCACTACCAATTTACAAATGTGTGCCAATAAAAACACAGACATTGTGTTATTACAACACAACAAGCATTTTCTAAGCCAACCTCTCCTTGAATGACACAAAAAGACATGATTGGCCGAATATATGGTAAGATTAATACAAAATTATCAGGACAAAGTACCATCATAAAAATCATCAGCAACAGCCTCTGAGACCCGGAATGATACTATTTGGCGCCGATGTCATGGCGCCGATGTTTTGGCGCCATTTTTTTTGGCGACAAATTATTTGGCGCTAATTGTTTTAGCGCCGAAGTTCAGGCACCGTTTCTTTTTGGCTTCGAACTGGAATCGTTCAGACGTTTTCAAATGGTTTATTGGAGCGCCCACTCTTCATTATTTGGCGCTAATTGTTTTGGCACCGAAGTTCAGGCACTGTTTCTTTTTGGCTTCGAACTGGAATCGTTCAGACGTCTTCAAATGGTTTATTGGAGCGCCCACTCTTCATTATTTGGCGCTAATTGTTTTGGCACCAAAGTTTAGGCACCGTTTCTTTTTGGCTTCGAACTGGAATCGTTCAGACGTCTTCAAATGGTTTATTGGAGCGCCCACTCTTCATTACTTGCCAGACCATCGGCATAGGTGCTTCTCTTCTCACTCTACAGCTCAGAATTCTAAAGTGCCTTTTCATCCTTAGTCTATATATTTAGTCGTGTTGAACACTTCTACAGAAATGACTGAACATATTTTAAGTAAGAGAAATAATATAAAATTTACACACAATGGATACTTATTTGTGTTCGACAAGCATAGTAAGAAGAATCCTAATATAAAATTTTGGAGATGTGAAAACAAGAACGAGTGCAAAGCTGGTATACACACTAGTGACAATGTAGTGATAAAGAAAATAAACGAACATTCGCATGGTGCTTCAGCAGCAAGTGTAGAAGTAGCTGCAATTAAAACCAGTGTAAAGCGTCGGGCTGAAGAGGGTCAAGATCAACCATCGGCAATCATAAATTCGTGTATACAAAATATTTCTCAAGCTGCTCAAGGAGCACTTCCAAGTGCAGAATCGATGAGGCAGATAGTTAAAAGAAGAAGAAATCAATTGAACCTCGCTCCTCCTAATCCTGTCCATGTTTGAGAATTAGTGATTACCGATGAATATAAACAGTATATGACGAGCAATGGTGAATGTGAGAATTTTTTAATAGCTGACACTGGTCAATCAGACGACAGAATATTGATTTTCAGAAGAGAGAGCTGGACTGCGTTTTTACTTGATTCTGATGTGTGGTATGCTGATGGGACATTCAAGTTAGCTCCTCCGTTATTTACACAGGTCTATGTGATTCTGGCAAGAAGACATGGAGGAGTTCATCCAATATTATATGCATTATTACCAAATAAAAGGCGTGCAACATATGTGCGCATGTTTCGGATGCTTCATGACATAATCCCAGGATTGAAACCAAGAGCAATTTCCTGTGACTTTGAACAGGCAGCTATTATGGCAATGAAAGAATGTTTTTCAGATGTAAAAATACAAGGATGTTACTACCATTTAGCTCATAATGTTCATAAACATCTTAAACAGATTGGACTCCAAGTTTTATACAATAATAATTCTAATTTTGCTTTAAGTGCTAAAATGATCACAGCCTTGTGTTTCGTCCCTGTTTCTCAGTTGGATAACTACATCGATGCCCTGTCAGAAGACTTGCCATTAGAACTTCACTCTTTATTAAACTGGTTTGAAGATCATTATGTTGGAAGACCTATGAGAAGAGGCAATGGCAGGCGCCCTCCTCTTTTCCTCCCGGAGATGTGGAACCAGTACGAGCGAACCCTCGCTAAAAGTGACCGAACTAACAATCACGCAGAAGCAGCACACAGGAAAATTTATGCGGAATTAGGAGTATATTACCCCGTTATCTGAAAATTTATTGATTGTTTAAAGAAAATTCAAAAGAGCAGAGAAGTATATTATGAACAATTGGTTGCTGGCCATGCTGCAAGACAAAAACTTCTTAAGTATGTGAAAGTTGACGAGCGCATTTTTAATATTGTGCGACTATTTCATGAAAAGGAACCATTAGAATATTTGCGTGGTTTAGCCCACAATCTCGAGCTGTATTAAACTAGTGAGTTTGACTTATATTTTTTTACTGTGTTTTATTTATTATTAGTTTTTATCATAGTTTGACTTATATTATTTTACTGAGTTTTATTTAATATTAGTTTTTATCATAGTTTCAACTAATTCATTTATTCCCTTTTGTTTTTAATTTGGCGCCAAAACAATTGGCGCCAAAAAATTACATCGCCAAAAAAACGGCGCCAAAACATCGGCGCCAAATAGTACCAGACCCCTGAGACCACTACAAGAGAAAGGCTTCCACCACCAACCTTCTCCAATCATCTCTATCAGTTGTAAGTCTATTCCAGGTTACTCCAACAAAACATCTTATATCATCTCCCCATCTAGTTCTCGGTCTGCCTTGCCTTCTCTTACCATCCCTGAGTTGCCATTCTATTACTCTAACAGTTCATCTATTATCTGTTTGTCTCATGATGTGTCCAGTCCCTGTCCACTTTTTTCTTTTAATTCTGGTCAATATGTCTTCATCTTTAGTCTGCTGCCTAATCCATGATGCTCTCTTCCTATATTTCCATGTTATGCCAAGCATTATTCTCTCCATTCCCCCTTAGGCACTTTGAAGTTTTCATTCCAGGGCTTTCGAAAGACTCCAGGTTTTATATTTTGAGTTATGTAAACATAATTTTCCCATATAGTGTAAATACATGTAAAATCTATTCCTTTGTTCATGAGACACCATGAATTTTGATGACTAAGACTAAGAGTCAAATCAGGTATGGCGCTGCACTTAAAACAAGTTGTACAATAATTGGCAGAAATTTTTTTTTTTAATTTGGATTGCATCGCATTATTCTAAAGAAATTGTGTAATCAAAGCAAAAATATTGGGTTATTGATATTTTGTTAAACCAATAATGTGTATTTTAAACTCTTATAAAACCAATTACCAATATATTTCCTCTACCCATTATGTCCTGTGAGCTTTCATAATTACTGAGGTTTCCACTGAGTCAAAGGCATTTTCATAGTCTATGAAAGTCATGCTTGGCAGCTTAAGTGCAGCATATTTTCAACTACTTGATGATTAATGATATGGATGTATAGAGTTCTTGAATAACAACTCTGGAAACCTGCTTGCTCTCCCAGCTGGTTTGAGTCCAGCGTTGCAGTAATTCTATTCATGAGCACTTAAAAAAATAAAAAGTATACTAGAGAAGAAAGATAGATTTTTAGATCTTTCATGTACATTTCTTGTGAATTAGTATTATTGCATTTTTCCACTTAGTGCTTGCTTCTATATCATCATAAAATCATTTCACTTCCTCATCATCCAAGGCTGGTGTTGGTGCATGAACCTGTTTGATTTTCAACTTGGATCTGTTGTTTGATTCAATTATTAAGCATGCAACTCACTCAATTACACTATAGAAATTTTCAATATTTCCTGGTTTTTTGTCAATTAAAAAGTCAACTCTGTGTTCTTTCTTGTCTCTTTGTCTTCTGTAGCAAATAATGTAACCATTCTTCAGGTCTATGAATTCTTCTCCAGTTCTTTGAACCACACTTAGGTCTATGATATCTCATTTGATGCCTCCTAGTTCTTCAAATAACACTTCAAGATTACCTTCACTAGCTAGTGTCATAACGTTATAAGTGCCAAGGTCAAAGTTCCAAAGGCAGCCTGTCCAAACCACCTGTACTGGAGCACATCTGACCACCACTGTGGCCAGCTGCTCCATCACTGCTGGGGACTGGGAGCCATGACATGGATATAATGGTCATAATGGGGGTGGGGGGGGATTAAGCCGACCAAACCACAGTTGCTTGGGGCATCTTAGCGAGGAAACACTTTTAGTTAAATTTCTTACAGTGGACCTGACCAGTTTGGTTGCATCTGTCTAGTTTAGCTCCACTGATCATTGAAACATTAAGCCTTCTCACCTCGTCAAGGTAGTGTTCCAGCGAGAAGGGAGTGTTAGGTACAAACGAGTACAAAAAAAGAACATACAGCAACATTTCTACTAGACCTAACAAGGCTGTCCATGTGGCCACTGAGCCGAGTGACCCAAGATCACGCACATGCTCCCATCAACACTATCAACAACTGAGACTGCAATGTGAAATGCAACGAGGAGCTTCCGCGGGCAGCATAAGCCTCTCAACAAGAAACGAAGTGTCACTTTAAAAATCTAACCTGTGCTTCTCACGGGCAGAGGTCGACCATTCAAAAAGCCTCCATTTAGCCTATTGGCGCTATAAGTTCAAAACAATATGAAAAATGAAAAAATAACAACTGTCAAGACACCCACATACTTTTCCTAGCACAGTAAGCAAAGTCATCCCTCTACAATCATTGCATTCATCTTTACTACCTTTAACTTTATGCAGAGATACAATAATTGACTTCCATTCATCTGGTACTTCTCTTTGTCTCCATGTAAGGTCACATATCATGACCATCAATTCTACCAATATTTCTCCCTATTTTAACATTTCTCCACACCTGCAACTTTACCACACTTTGTTTTCTTTAGTTATTTTCTACCAATTTTTTTCTGCACATTCAAGTTCTTTCCACCAGCTTCCACACCCATACTCGACACTATTGTTTTCCTTTGTATCATCTCATTCATTAAACATTCAAAGTGTCTCTTACACACTCGTTTCACCTCCTCTTACCTCTTACATGCACTCCATCCTCTCCCTTAAATCTCACATTCATACACACTATTACTCCTCTCTCTTTCTGAACTTCCTCCCAAAACAACTTATTTTTCATTAAAACTATCACTCTGCTTTGTACCAAATTTCATCTACTTTCCTTTCGCTCTGTTTCACCTACTTCTATAACTTCCTACTCAACAACTTGTACTTAGTCCTCTTCCTCACTCTAATTTCTTCTTCCACATTCCTTTGCAGCAATTTTTCTTGCTTGCTTTCTTCCTATCTGTGGCTCCTTTATCTCACTAACACTTGCTCCACCTTCAACTGTCCTTCTAGCTTCTCTCAGTTTCTCACATATCTTCCTTTCATACTCTTTTCTATTTATCCTTTCACTAGCTAACACCTTACTCTTACCATTTTTTCTGCCATACACCAATCTACCTTTAATATTTATCTTAGCTGACACAACATAGTGATCTGACCTTTCAAACATCCCACTCATTGCCATACCATCCAACACATCTTTCCTCAATTTTTCATCCATTGCTATACGCCAAAAATATGAAAAATTTCTGAGGGTGCAAGGGATTCAAGATCTGAAAACTTGTTTCCGAGGCTACATACAATAAACATACAAAATTTTAAGAAATTCTGTACATTAGTTTCTCAATGCATGGTGTTTGTTATATAATTGAGACTATGCGAGGCTGCATGTTGTTTTTTCTGCTGAAATTGGAAATTTTGTTACTAGGTAGACTGCCAAGACAAGTTGCTTCAACCAGGTCGAGGTGCATGTCAGTCTTCTAGAAGAGGAATGGTTTATTATAAAGTCATCCCAGCAGTTGATGAAATCCATACCTGGCTCTGTAAAATGGACTTAGGACAGTTATTAATGTGTTAAATTCTTCTATGATTAGTTACCACAAATATGCAACAGTAGTTTTTGATGTATGACCTAAATTAAATCTGGTGATGTTGTCTTGTTATAACCATGGGTACAATTCTAGCCTGGGCTTCGTGATGCATGAGCCCCCCCCACCATCTCTCTCTCTCTCTCTCTCTCTCTCTCTCTCTCTCTCTCTCTCTCTCTCTCTCTCTCTCTCTCTCTCTCTCTCTCTCTCTCTCTCTCTCTCTCTCTCATGGGTACAATTCTAGCCTGGGCTTCGTGATGCATGAGCCCCCCACCCCCTCCCATCTCTCTCTCTCTCTCTCTCTCTCTCTCTCGCGCAAAGGTTGATCTTTGTGCGTGACTACAGAAAAATATAACTACAGCCTCAAAAAAAAAAAAAAATCCTATCAGCTACAGTAAGAAGATGTAAGCAAAACGTTCGAATCAGTGATGCTACATTCCCTTTCCGTTCCTCAGTCCTCACTGAGACTCAGTGTAACCAACCCCAAATAACTTGGGGAATATAGCTAATGTTCGTCGTGAATCCGTGTTCGGCTCCACCCGACATCAAATCTGGTTTTAGTCATGTTTTTGACAATCAAAAGCCAGTAACAGATCTATGAAGGAATACCAAAATAACTGATAAGTAAAAGGTGTCCATGGAGAAAAAAGATTGAGAACCACTGATTTAAGTTAACAACCGGTTCTCGGGATTAATGAAATTCAAAGAACAGATTCTTATGAACTGGTGCGAACCGGCTGAATCCCAATACTCTCTCTCTCTCTCTCTCTCTCTCTCTCTAATACAAATACACTCCTCTTGTGTTATACGATACATCAGTTTAGCATATTTCGCATATATGGTGGATCTGTTTGACTATCCTTTTTTCAATTTATGATCACCACGTACTTGCACCTATGATCGATAACCCCAGCGGCTGGAGCACATCACAATTAAACAGGCACTTGTTTACGATTGCAGTACCCTGATGCCTCAGTAGAAGACTCACAACTCAGCTGCCCGGTCTTTCTCATGCCACATTTGAGCTTGGTACGTCCCCTCATACATGTGTAGGTCTTTACACAAGTTACAGAGCTCCTTAGGAAGCATATACCCAGTTTATAGTCACTGTACCAATAGCAGCACATCCTGCCTGTCTCCTGGTCTTGTGTAGCCCTCTCGCTCATGTCTCAGTCCAACTCTCTGTCTTCCTATTAACACACTGAGTCGTCTCTGCCAACATGTCCTGTTTGTCCTGTGGATGAGGAAAATGTATTGCAAGTTTGTCTAGTACAAAGTCACTTGCATCCTTGATTAAGTCAATCGATAAGCCATCTGCTCCTCTAGCTTTGCCTCTGCTCATTCCATTTAGTACTTCCTTTATTTCATTTGTGTTAATGAAGGGTACTTCAATGTTCATAGTTTCCATGCTGAGGTCTTCAATTTGCCTATCATTACTACTTTACAATTTTCTATAAAGTTTCTCCGCTACCTATGTAGATCAAATCATCTTTATTATTTGTAAGCAAACCTTTTTCATCATTTAAGGTATATAGTTACTTTCTTCCAATGCAAGTCTTCTCCTTGTTATCTTCATACGGATTCACTTGTTAAGAGTTTCTTCATAATTTTCATGCGGTACTTTCGAACATCAGTTTTTCCATGTTTATGATTTTAGACAGTTCAACTGTTTATACACACACAGACAAACAAACACACACACACACACACACACACACACACACACACACACACACACACACACCTAGATAAAGATATGATGAAAAAATTATAACTATAATGATCAGACCCAAACTGGAATATGCAGAAGTAATTTGATCCCAACACAAGAAGCCAGTGGTAAAATTAGAAAGAATACAGAGAATTATAAATAAAAAGGTGCCAGAATTGGAAAACCTAACAAATGAGGAAAGATTAAAAGAAATGCATCTAACAATACAAAAATAAAGAAGAGAAAGAGAAGACTTAATTACAATACCTAAATTGATGAACAATCTGGAGGAAAGATAGAAAAAATTTAATATTGAGAAGAAAAGGAGAGACTAGAAATTTGAGGGAACACTAGAAAAAAATACAAAAAAGAATTTGTTTAAACGATACAACAAAGTACAGTTTTCCCCAAAGAAGTATAGATACTTGGAATGGACAGAAAGAAGAAGTGATAATGACAAAGAATGTACATCAACTGAAAGAAAAACCGGACAAATATAGATACAGAGACAGGACCACACGAGTGTAGCAGGTTCTGTATATTACAACTGTATATTACACAAAAATGTCTCCAAGTCTGAGAGATTTACTGTATGAGGAAAGTATTTCTAGGCTGAAACTCCAAACTCTTGAGTAAAGAAGAGAAAGGGAAGACTTTATAGCAGTGTATAGAACTTCAAAGTGTTTGGAAAAATTGACAAAGATCTGTTTGTGTGGGACGACAGAAATACAAGAGGACACTAGAGGAAGTAAAGTAAAGTTGGGGCACATGAACAGTTAAATTACACAGATTAATTATAATATGCAAATACTAGAATAATAATATTAATTCTTGTTAATTGTGGTAAGCAGCTACATGATAGAGCCACCCACTTAAAAAGTTCTATCAAGTCAAGCCATGACAACTAACGGCAACACACTCTGGTACCTAAATAAATCAGACTAGACAAGAATGCGACCACAAATTATAAATCCATTACACTATGTAGTCTAACATGCCACCAATAGGTGAACTAGGCCAATACATGCATACATGTAATGAGCCTTTCAAAATAATGATAATGATGATGATGATGAACATAACGGGGACGAGAGTAAGCATTGGTTTTGTGCCACAAGACTGGTGGATGGAAAAGGTCATGCAGTCAGCAAGCAAACATACTCTAATGCAGAACATGACATTAGCACTCAACAAAGTCTGTTTACAATTAAACTAGTGATTAATTACCAAAGTCTGCAATCTTGACATGCAAGTTGTGATCCAGGAGGAGGTTTTCTGGCTTAAGGTCCCGGTGAACCACCATGTGTCTATGGCAATAATCCACACCAGAGATGATCTGCTGGAAGAATCTCCGAGCTTCTGATTCTTTGAGCTGTAATGTAAAGCTTAGAAAGTCAATTTATATTGGATAGTAAGAAATACAAAACTACACATTGTTGAGAGCTAACTAGAAAAAGAAAAAGAAATCAGCCTACTTGTTAATAAATATAAACATTCAATACCCTTCAAGACAATGATACTTGATTCAAATTAATACCAAAGAAGTATAGATGTAAGCTTGTAAAGAAAGGATGAGATATTCTCCTATTAAAGTTTTTTTCCATGGGCCAAAATTATACAAAACAATCTGGCAAGACTTGGTTACACTTAAGTTCACATAGTTTGAACTATTGTTATTTCTTACCACAGTTTCAGGTTTTCATGTCACATGACACATATTGTGTAATATCTTGAATAGTAATGAATAAAAGAAGTAATGTTTACTTTCAATGCACAATTTGAAACATTAGAGTATAATAATACTTAAACAATCAAAATCATTACATTAAATCGTTTTAAGAATCTGAAATCATGATAAAATTTCTTTAGATTCTAATACAGATTCCAATTACTGAAAAACAACCAATCATCATCACCAATAATACAAGAGTCAACCCTGCTCATCACAGACACACAGACACTAACTACAAAAAATCCAACTGGTAAGCCTTCACAAATGTAACAGAACAACACTGAAACACTAAGCAGTATACCCGTCACAAACATCAACACTACAGTTCATAATTTCAATACAAGTAAAGTAGGATCTCACATCTCGCCATTTTGTATCTCATCACTTCTCCCCAAATCTTCCAAATCGTGAATCTCACCATTGAATCTTGAGTCTCGCCACCTGGATTCTGAAATACAACCGTACAAACCGACTTGAGCCGATCAACATTGAGCCATGCCGAGGCGATCTCCCTGCCACCTGGATTCCCACCAGTGCACAAATGTACCCGCTACCTAAGTATTTTTGTGAGGTTGGGTCTCATATAGTCATAATCTTAATATTGTTATGTCAGCCAAGGACAATAGTGGTGGAGGTGGGATTGGTGGGAGTGGAGGAAGCTCAGAACCGCAGGGAGGACCGTCAAAGAAGAAATAAGAGTTGGTTAAGAGACGAGAGTATTGTAAAAGCCAAACAATGAAAAAGTACACCACAGAGGATGTCAGTGGTGAGGGCGTAGCTAGCATACCAAAGTAACCCATTCCTTTGCCTCAGACACCTCATTCAAATCCATAAGTGCAAAAAATTCTAATAAAAGATGTGTAAATCAAAACATTTCTATTGTTTCTACCATTCTCTTTATTGTTTATGCTAAATATAATATGTAAAACTGTCAGTGAAATGTTTAATAGTATGTAATTGGCGAGTCGAGGTCTTGATTGTATTTTTTCCCCATAAGAAGTTGTATTCGGATCTAGCCCTTTCGATTCTCGCCATGATATTTTGGTCTCTATTAGTGGCAAGATGTGAGATTCTACTGTATACAAAATGCAGACAAAATAACATAAGCCGAGAAGCAACAGAAAAAACCCACAATCCCATCTTCACACCTGAAATTCAAGGCCTCATTAAACAACATGACACTCTCAAACATCCTTCCCCAACACCATTCACAGAAAACATTGTACAAAAAAATACAAGCACTTAACACAAAAATAAACAACAAACATTAAATTGACATAGATTCGTCAATGCACTGGATCATAGAGCAAACACCAGAATACTCTACCAAACATTAAAAAGCATCACAATCTCCAACCTCAACACCATACAATCACTCGCTACCATCACCACAATGGACGCCAGATCTTCAAACAAACAACAAGCAAACACCCTCATGTCAACCACCTGAATCCACACCCAAACAATCAACAAGTCATCCAATGTAAAAGACAATTTCTCACTGACCCAGATATTACACCTTTCACAAACCTCTAGACCAGTGATTCCCAAATTGGGGGAAATTTGAAGCTACCAGGGGAAAAATAATTACACTGCCTACTAGCAATAACAAAAAATCTAACCACTCTCTATGGCTATGCGATTAGTTGTTACTATGTAACTATATGTTTATCAGTATATTTGTACATTTTAAAAATAAATTAGAAAATATTCACAGTATGTTTTGACTACTCTTTCCCTTGTACACATGAATGGGGAAATATGGATGGTTGAACTGGGTGCAGGGGGAAATGACAGAAAAAAGTTTGGGAACCACTGCTCTAGACGAGTCAAGTTATCCATAATATGAAGACCAGCATGCAAGCTATAATGAAACCTGAATCCTCACCTTGCTTTTCTGTTTAATGTAATCAAACAGTTCTCCCCCAGAAGCATATTCCATCACCATGAAGATATCTGTTGGTGTGCTAATAACCTGGTATCTGTAACAAATACATCATATCAATGGGCACACAAATCAAAGGATACTTATTATTACATTATTCTTGATTAGCGTTTTTTATTAAAGATTACCATATAAATATCACTAATGACACGTTCATTTATGCAATACAATATCTTAGCATCCTCATCTCCTGTTTAACTTCAGCCCATGACAAATTGTGCTTGCAACTATAATAGCAAGACAAGGGTTGGATTTGTAGCCACTCCCTACCATCTTTAGATCCATTTCTCAGTGTCAAAAAAAAAGAAAAATAAAGGAGAGGCAATAGAGTGGTTGCAGCAGTAAAGATCCTCAAAGAAGAAGTTTAAGGAAGAAAATATACATGGATCCAACAGAGCTTAACCTATATCCGTCCATTAAATATATTACACAAAAACAGAAGGAAATGGAAAGAGGAGACAAAGAAAAAAGAGGAGAGACTTAAGATCTATGAGTCACCTGAAAACAAGAACTTTATTTAAAAAGGAGGAAAATAACCATGTATTGGCAGAATAATGAAGGTCAACCAAACTTTAGTTGAGCCATGGTGATCACTATGGCTTGATTAGTAAGACGTGTACCTCAAGTGTCTATCTACCAAGCCACTACCTCTCATGACTACCCTTTAACATCAATTTATCTGTGTTTCATAGCATGAGGAATTACACAATTGTATGCCAGTCTCCACATATGAAACTTTTTCCCTCTACTTTAAACCCATATCTTTAATTCCCATAAAATTTTTGTTTTCTCTCTCTCTCTCTCTCTCTCTCTCTCTCTCTGATAAACGTTGATGCAAAGAAATTATTTTCAATTAATGACTGATCACAAACAAGGAGTCCCGGAGTAAAACTAAGATGTAGACAAATACAACTTAACTGCACTAAATTCTTCTTTACTAATGATGTCATTAGAGAGTGGAATAACCTCCCACCTTGTATGGTGTAGTATACCACAATAAATTCCTCTAAAATCAAACTCGACTACCATCTCCTCCAACAAGGCTTCTGACAGTGGCTATATGACCCGGCGTACTGCTGGCTGTTTGACTATGTTGCTTCTGACTACTTAAATTGTGAACATATTTGCATTAGATAGCATTTACTCTAGGCAGTGCCATGACGTCATCGCTTCCCGTCTGATGCAAGGTCTGTCATCGCCTGTCTACAAGGTGGGTTTTAATGCCTTTAAAGTGCTCGTATATCATTTTTATTATTTTTTCCCATATTAAGCAGATGGTTAGGGACCCTATAAATTTTTTTTTTTAATTGAAAAATGGCTGGCACTGCGTGGTTTAAGGACAGACCACTTAGTTCAAAAATAGGGTCTGTGTGGTTTGAGTTTCTATGTAATTCTCTCTCTCTCTCTCTCTCTCTCTCTCTCTCTCTCTCTCTCTCTCTCTCTCCAATTATTTCCCTTCATGGCCTCTCTCATCCACACCAAAGTATCAAAACTTTAACCATTGTCAACATTTTCGACTATATCAATACTGCCTATGCCATTATCCCTACTTAAACTTAACTCTTTGCTACATTCTCCCCTCAACTTCTTTATATCACACATCATTCAAAGTTCTCTTAACTAGATTCAGCAAATTTCAGTAAAATTTGTAATGACTGATTCACTTTCAATGATAATTAAGAATATGTACATAAATTATGCATATATCACGAATTTCAAAGTATTATTTCAAAACCATACTTTTTTTCATAGTAAATTGAATCCCTGTGTTTTTCCTTGCCCCATCAGATACCTTCTCACCTCACCTTTGACTGATAAAAATATTCATACTTTTATACATGCAAAATTTGGCATCAAATAACAGTATCATAAATAAAGAAACTTGCAACTCAATTAACAAACTTACAGTTTGATGATGTGAGGATGACGAAAAAGCTTGAGGTTGGTAATCTCTCGCTTTATCTTACTGACCATGTCCAAGTTTTTTATGGTCTTGCGGTTGAGGATCTTTATGGCAACTTTGGTGCCAGTGAGAATGTGCTCCCCATCTGAAAATAAGATTAAAAAAAAGTTTATTTATGACCAGTGAATTATTGAATTAATTAAATAATCCTTAAGCTGCAACTTCCTAACTTACAATACTCTATCAATTCAATATATTTATATCTGATGCCCATTTTTCATAATTGCCCCAAGGGGATGGCCATGACATAGTCTCCATGTCTTCCTATCCTTGCACTCCCTACTTGTATGGTATATCCATCTATATCTATAGTCTCTGAAACCTTGTTCCTTCATCACCCCAGACAATACCCACTGCCAAAAAGCCTCCACCTTTCACTATCCCTACATTCACTCCCTCTATATTCAAGCTCTCCCTCTTTTACATGTATTTATTTACCTTGTTCTTATATCTTGAAAGTGGCTACTCTCTCCAACTAAGACCTTCGATTTCACTCAAATACACTTTCTTTACAAAATGTTCACTTTTCATCCATCCATTATGGCCAAACCACTTCAATATACCAGGTGTTTTTGATGTGCTTCAATTGATTTTGAACTTCTTCTAAAATGTAAATATTTCATTCTGATGTTCCTCCACCCATATGCAACTCGGTTTCCCGCAAATTCCACAAGTATGAGTGAGGGGTTGGGAAAACTCAGAAACAAGTGCTTTGCCACAGAAATTAATCTAAAAATTAGTTAAATAACATCAATACACAGTAGAATAAAAAATAAGAAATTTTTCATAAATTATTTAAAACCTTCTGCAAATTAAGTGAAATCTGGAACAAGTTGTGTGCAGAAGTATTCCATGCAAGATATATAAGAGAATTTAAAACCAAGCTGGATAATAGTATATTTGGAGACAGGACAGTACGGACATTCCTATATGTCACAACTACATAAAACTAGGAAGGTCAAAGTATATAATGGCGAATATCACCATGAATTAGGTGCAAACGCTATAATAATATTGTTTCGTGATCCTATTTCACACGAATGTTTAAGTATTAGTCACATGATACGTTATCTAAAGAGGTCAATCTTATCCATTTCCTTATGCACTGTGGCAATGTGATATATCAACACAACTTTACAAACACTGTTGTGCATTATATAGATGAATTACAACTCACATTTCACTTTTCCAAAAGTTCCAGCACCAAGAGTATTGCCAATTTGATAATGGCCTATTTTCATTAAAGTAATAGTCTGCGAGCCAGGCGTTTGTCCTTGGACTGGGGTATCCATGGCTGCTACGTCCCGTAACGTCCGTCAGCTGTGTTGTTGTGATGGCCTTTGACTCTAGTTTGTACACTGCAGACGACACTTCCTGCTATTGAGACTTTTGCCCTATAATGAAATTTACATATTTCTCAATTTAATATACAAATCTTTATTTGTGATTCTAATGTGACTTACGACGAACATAATATTGGCATGTATTTATCAATTATTATTGTTTGCTGATGCGCAATATGATTAGGCCAGGGTGTTGTTGCACCACAAGGAAGTAGTTTAATCCTTGGGTTGTACGGAACATTTTCTAAACACATTTTTTTTAACAGTTGTGGGAGGTAAGACAAGGGATATAAAAGTAATATAGAAAAAGATCACTTATATAATGCCTCGACTTTTGAAACATTGAGAAATTTAACTAAAGGAAATGATAGCCATGAGAGACTGCGGCCGGGTATCGAATCCCTGACAGTTCACTCAACGTACAGACATTTTTCCAATCAGACCACAGTATGGTCACCAATTTCCAAGTGGAGTTCGGTCGATCTATATTGTCCCATCACTGCATATATTTTTCTTCTTTTTACATACATGTCTGGTGTTTCTATATTTCTAAGGCAGGAGTCAGCAACTTCCGGCCCGCGGGCCAGACTTGCATAAGTCGGCGCCTCTCGACGTGATCGCGGTGGGTAGCTTGTCTTGTCTTGTCTTGTCGTAGTTTTAGGTGTTACCACCACGGCCAGCCTGGGGGCCCACCGCTGCCACACCTCTGCCCGAACCTCACGTATTGGAGCTGATCAATGATCGAGTTTGATGCTGCTCCCCGTGAAGTTGGGCCGTGTGGCACTGGAGGCTCATCTGGGATGTTTTCAAAGAATTTGTCAAGCCTCCTCTTGAAAGCCTCCGTGCTGATTCCAGTTAAGTCCCTTATCTCCCTTGGGAGACAGTTGAAGAGTCTAGGGCCAGCACAGGTGAAGCTTTCCGCCTGGATTGTCTTGAGTCGCTGAGAGCAATTGCTGAGGGACCTTTTTACATAGGTCCTTCCAAACCTGGGATGATGTTGTCCTATGATACCATCTCCTTCATTTTGTGATGGGTTTGGTACTGTGCCCTCCAGAACTTTCCAGACATAGATGGCTATGTAGCGTTCTCTGCGCCTCTGCAGCGAGTAGATTTTGAGGGTTTTTAGCCTCTCCCATTAATTCAAGGAGTCCCTAACTATCCTCCTTGTGAAAATTCTCTGGACCTGCTCAAGCTCTTGGATCTCCTTGATTTTGTGTGGAGACCACAGTTGGCATACATGTTCCGGCTTGGACACTACCAGGGTCTTCCACAGTGGTAACAAGTACTCAGACTTCCTGGTCTTAAAGGTCCGGAGAATCCACACTCTCATTTGACGAGCCGTCGTAGTGGTATGGGCTATATGCGTTTTAAAACCACAGTCATTGCTCATCCACACCCCCAGATCTCTCAGGGATTCCTTAATTTTTATTTCTTCGGTACCAATTTGATATTGGTATGCTTTGAGGTGGTCATTTGGTCCATACTTCATTGATTCAAAATTTTCATTATTGAAGATCATGTTGTTCTCTCTTGGCCATTTATATATTTCTTCTAAGTCTTGTTGAAGATTTTCGAAATCTCCTCTGGTGGTAATTTCCCGAGAGATCCTGGTATCATCCGCAAATGAGGACACTTTGGATGATCTTACTTCCTGATCTATGTCATTGATCATGATGAGGAAGAGCAGTGGTCCAAGTACCGAGCCTTGAACCACCCCACGATTACCTTTGAGCTTTTTGACTGGGTTTCATTCAGTGCTACTTTTTGTTTTCTATCTTTCAGGAAATCATGAAGCCATAGTTCCAGTTTTTCAGTAATGCTCATTTTCTTCACTTTGTGGAGTAGCACACCGTGATTTACCTTATCAAATGCTTTTGCAAAATCTAGATAGACCACATCGATGTTTCTCCCGTTGCTCACATTTTTGAAGATGTTTTCATGGTGGTTCAGGAGTTGGGAAAAGCACGACCTTCCCTTCCGGAAACCGTGCTGTCCCAGCTTGAATTTATCTGTATTTTCTAAATAATTTACTATGTTCTTCCTGACCACTCTCTCAAACACTTTTGTTAGGTGCAAGGTTAGGCAGATGGATCGGTAGTTTGCTGGGAGACCTCGTGAGCCACCTTTAAATATGGGGGGTGATTAGTCCTTCTTTCAGTTTTGATGGTATGACCCCCTTGTCCAGCGATTTTCTCCAAATTTGGTAGATTGGCTCTGCTACTGTATGCTTACACCCCCTTAGAAACACTGCAGGTATGTTGTCTAGTCCACCTGATGAGTTTACCTTTATTGTATTTATGGCTTCTATTATATCGCTAGGCCTGAATTTTATGTCACTGATAGTGCCTGCAATTGTGCCGTCAACTTTGAAAATTTCATTTGAATTTACTATTTCTTTTTCTGCCATGGGCTCACTATACACACTTTTGTATTGTTCTTCTAGCATATTGGCAATCTTTTCTGGATCCTCCACTAGTTCTCCGTTTTGGTCCTCTAGTCGTCCAATTTTTGCCCTAGACTTTAGTTTCTTTTGAACGTATGAGTGGAAGTATTTAGAATTTATCTTTATGGCCATTAGTGCTTTGTTTTCTTCGTGTTTCCTCTCTTTTGCATATGATTCTTTCAGTTTTGTTTCTATTTCTTTTACTTTACTCTCGACACTTTCTCTTCCACTATCAGTATTTGATGTTGGCTTTTTTGAAAGCTTCTTTAGGAGCTTCGTTCTGGTCCTCATAAGAATTCTTCGCTCCCTTGGTATTTTGTTTCTGTGATTTAATCTTTTTTTTCCTGGGAACAATTTTTTGCATAACTTTTTACAATTTTCCATGAAAAACATTAGCATTTCACCCACTGTTTCTCACTCATCACAGCCCAGTCTACTCTTTCTAAGTCTTCATTTAATGAATTCCAATTTATTTTCTCACTGAAGAAATTCAGGCTCTTCAGGCTCTCTTCTGGGTGAGTGTTGATTTCTGCCTTCTTTCATGTTTTCCATGTTGGTGTTCACTTGTATTAAATCATGGTCAGATATAATTGTTTTACTTATCTGCACACCATGTATTAGTTTAGCAACATTGGTAAAGATAAGATCTCCACTCCCTAGAGAGAAGGGCAAGAGGGGATATGATTGAGGTTTTCAAATGGGTAAAAGGAATTAATAAGGGAAACATTGATCAGGTTTTAGAATTTAGTAGCCAGGATAGGACACGTGGAAATGGGTACAAGCTAGAAAAAACTTAGATTCAGGACAGACATAGGTAGATATTGGTTCACTAACAGAGTTGTGAACGATTGGAATATGCTGGATAGACACGTAGTAAGTGCTGAGTCAATAGGTAGCTTTAAAAGACGGTTGGATGAGAGTATGGATAGGGATGACAGGTGGGATGGCTAAATATTGGATTATTCCAAGGGTGGGGGACAAGGAACTGTCTTGTGTAGGTCATTAACTGGCCTCTTGCTCTTTTCATTTCTTATGTTCTTATGTCTAGCACTTTACTCATTCGCGTTGGTTCCTCAATGATCTGCTCTAGGTGCTTGTTGTCGTCTGCGAGTCTGATTAACTCACTCGCTTGTGTTTGGTCACTAGTTGTTCCACCACTTATATGCCTGGAGGGCCAACTGATTATGGGCAGGTTTAGATTTCCAAGCAGTAACATTTTTGTCTCACTTTCTTCTAGATTTTCAAAGATCTTTGCCAATAAGCTAGATAACTTTTCCCGGTCATTATTTGGTGGCCGATACACTGTCACTATTAGCATGTTCACTGTTGGCACCTTAACAATAAGTAGTTCATTTGTTCCATCCGAGTGAGAACACAGCACTTTTGCACTTGACGCTATGTCATCCCAGAGATAGAGCACTACACCACCATGAGTTCTGTTTCTTCTGTCTGTGCGGTACAGGGTGTAATTTTCAATGTTCAGTTCCTCATCTTTTATTTCTTCACTTACATGAAATTCTGTTAGACTCAGGAACATATAGTCATTTTCACTAGATAGTTCCTCTAAGTATTTAAATTTGGTCTGGTTCTTTGTGGGGTACAGGCCCTGTACATTGCACAACAGTATTTTTTCTAGCACTGGGTTGGTGGGACTCCTGCTGGCCACTATTACTGCGGGTGCTGCCACTGGGTGTGCCACTGGACTTGTTGAGGCACTGGATTTCCGCTTTGTTGTTGAATTTGTGGTTGTGCCACCATCAGTCCATCATTGGCTGCTGGGGTGTTGCTCTGTTTTGATTTTGCATCATTTGTAGGATTTGTCCTATTTGAGCCTGGAGGGTGTGGATCCGCTGCTGGGTATCTTCTAAAAAAAATGTGTGTTTGGTTATTTGCCTTGTTCGTAGTTCGTACC
The DNA here is from genome assembly GCA_036785275.1 of Cancer borealis. Classification (NCBI taxonomy): domain Eukaryota; kingdom Metazoa; phylum Arthropoda; class Malacostraca; order Decapoda; family Cancridae; genus Cancer; species Cancer borealis. The sequence continues at coordinate 22,260 of JAXIVD010002633.1, forward strand.
ATCATCCCCCTCTGTTCTGTTTTTCACTGACCTTTGGCCTTCCCTTTGTGGCTCATTTGTACCTATTTTTACGGTCCCTTGAAGGTGGCTATAGGTGCATTTTTTCCTACTACAGGTTCCTTCCTTCACAGACTCGTAGCATAGTTTGGGGTGGTAATGTTCACATTTTGGCTTTAGCGTGCATCCTCTTTCTTTGTCATATGCATGCTTTATCAGTTTAGGGCATGGTTTAGGATGAGCA
>JAXIVD010002633.1:27500-32500 GCA_036785275.1 Cancer borealis
GCTCCACTTCTTTGATGAGGTACGACGTCAGCTGGACGACGATGTTGACAAGGGCATCATTGAGGTGGTTCCCGCAGGCGAGCCCACCGAGTGGTGCTCCAGAATGGTGGTAGTGCCAAAAAAGGATGGAAGGCCCCGTCGTACAGTCGACTTTCAGCGCTTCAACCGTGCGAGCCTCAGGGAGACGCACCATACCAGGCCGCCCTTTGATCTCGTCTCTAGCGTGCCCAAACATGCATTCAAGACTGTAGCAGACGCATACTCAGGCTACCACCAGGTCCCCCTCGACGAGGAGAGTCGCAAGCTCACAACATTCATCATCCCCTGGGGACGCTACCGGTACTGCCGCACCCCCATGGGCCACTGCGCTTTGCAGGACGCTTTTACAAAGCGCTTTGATGACACCATCACTGACGTGCCCAGGAAGCTCAAGTGCGTGGACGACACTCTACTCCACGACTGCAGCGTCAGCGATGCCTTCTGGCACACGTACGACCTCCTCCAGAGATGCATGGAGAGCGGTGTCACCCTGCGACCTGATAAATTCCGCTTCTGCAGGAGGAGCGTCACCTTTGCCGGCTACCTCCTGGGCTGGGAAGGATATCAACCGAGCCGCGACCTCATCAACAGCATAACCGACTTCAAGATGCCCGCCCAACCCACCTTGACTGACGTGCGATCATGGTTCGGCCTCGTCAACCAAGTTGCGCCCTTCCTGGCGGTCGCCCCTGTCATGGAACCCTTCAGGGAGCTACTCAAGAAGCCGGGTGGGAAGGCAGTGTACTGGGACAAGCAGTTGGAGGCACTCGTCACCTCTGCAAAAGACACTATTGGGCGATTGGCGGCCGAGGGATTGCGCTTCTATGACGTATCGCGCCCCACTGCAGTCCTCACAGACTACAGCCACCAGGGTATTGGCTTCGTTATCTTGCAGCAGTACTGCGAGTGTGTCTCCGAGAAGTCCCCGCTGTGCTGCCCTGGCGGGTGGAAGCTTGTGCTTTGTGGCAGCCGACACCTCACAGCAGCCGAGAGGAACTACAGCACCCTCGAGGGAGAAGCGCTCGCCATCGCCTGGTGCCTGAAGAAGGCACGCCTCTTCCTCCTTGGCTGCAAAAACCTCACGCTCGTTACAGACCACAAGGCCCTCACAAGGATTTTCGGAGACAAAGAACTCAAGGACATAGCCAACCCCCGGCTCCTCAACTTAAAAGAGAAAACACTGATGTTCACCTTCCGCATCAAGTATTTGAAGGGCGACACCAACTGTGCGGCAGACGCCTTGTTACGCTACCCAATTCTGTCAGGTGGGCCAGAGGGATCGGACGAAGACGACGAAGAGCTGGTATGCGCGGCCATGACTGCAGCCACAGTCGCGGCAGCCGAGGACGAGGTGGGGCACGTGGTGGACCTTAGTCAAGTGGAGGAAGAGGCCGAGCGGGACGAGGAGTACCGGCTCTTGCGGGAATGTGTGGCCAATGACGGCTGGGCTGAGCGCAAGGACTGGGAGCCGCTCGCCCTCCGCCAGTACTTCAGGATGCGGCGCCACCTTTCCTGCCAAGGGAGCATTGTTCTGTACACCTGTGACGAGAAACACCCGCGGCTGGTCGTACCTGTGGCCCTTAGGCGTGCAGTTCTCGCGAACCTTCATGCGGGACACCAGGGCAGGGACTCAATGCTACGCAGGGCGAGGCAATCAGTCTACTGGCCAGGGATTGACGCGGAGGTGGAGCAGAAGAGGCGTCAATGTGCAGTATGCGATACGCACGCCCCTTCCAGCCCCGCAGAGACCCTCCTGCCCACTCCGCCCCCGCAGTACCCATTCCAGCAGGTGGTGGCCGACTTATTTCAACTGGGCGGCCACACCTATATTGCCTTTGCTGACAGGCTCTCGGGATGGCTCGAAGTGGAGCACCTGTCGGGCGATGCCACCAGTGCACGCCTGATTACAGTGTTTCGACGGTGGTTCAGGCGCTTCGGCATCCCAGAGGAGCTGTCGTGTGATGGAGGAACAAATCTCACCAGCCAGGAATCCAGGGGCTTCTTCAACACCTGGCGTGTGCAGCTGAGGGTCTCATCTGCACATTATCCCCAATCCAATGGCCGCGCAGAGGCGGCAGTCAAAGGCGCCAAGAGGCTGCTACGCGGCAACACTGCCCAGAACGGTTCCCTGGACACCGACGGCGCAGCAAGGGCCATCATGCAGTACCTCAATACCCCCCCGCAGGGCTCCGAAGCCTCCCCAGCCCAGCTGCTCACAGGACGTCAGCTGCGGGACGCCATACCTGTGGATGCGTCTCTCTATGAGGTGAGCGAGCGGTGGGCGTGGCTGCTGCGGGAACGCGAACGGGCCATGGCCCGTTCTGGGGACAATGCAGCCTTTCGGCATAGCCAGACAGCCCACAACCTCGAGCCTCTTACGCCTGGCCAACGGACCCGCATCCAAAACCCCGGCAGTAGACGATGGGATCGCGCAGGCACAGTCTTGGAGACTACGGCACCCAGGCAGTACTTAGTGCGGCTGGACGGCAGCGGACGTGCCACCATCAGGAACAGGCGCCACCTACGCCTTCTCACGTGCAAGCCGTCCACTCAGGCGCGCGACAACGGGGCAGCCGCAATGCCTGATCCCACCCCACCTACTGAAGGAAGACCCCAGCGCCCCAGACAGGTGCCACGTCACCTGTCCGACTACGTGTTAGGTGACGCCACCCCTCAAGCAACACATTGAGTGCCGTACGCCCATGGTGTTGTGATGTCGACGGACCACACAAATGTATTTATTTATTTTTCCCCATGTGTTTATAACCCTTGGTTTGCTCTCTTAAAGTGTTTTATGTTCTGGTCATTACACCACCCAAGTTGGGCGATTTGTGTAATTGGGGGGGGAGTGTGGGGGTGTGTGGCAACCCTCAACTTCCGGCCCCTTAACAGCGCCCGGGTTAGTTGGGTAAACAAAGGAAGCAGAGACCAGCTGTCCTGCACCCTCCCTGTATTCGGAGAATAAACCTCGCAACGCCTCTCCAGCCTTTCTGTGCTCCAACCCTAACAATCATTGAGTTTCATTTTCAATAGAATGAAAAGAAAGCTTGTTTCATTTAACTTCCCTAATTACTCTTAATAATTTTACGTCAATTTCATAGTTTTCGAGTTATAAGGAAAAAATCTTAACGATTAGTTTGACAGAAAAAATGCACCTATAATCATTTAAATAATTTTAAAAGGCGTATCAGCTAGTGTAGTTATTTTTTTTATTTTACTTACAGGTTATGAAAAAAAAAAATTCCTTAATTATATAAAGAGTAATTTCATTTTTAAATGTTGCAACAGAAAGTTGGGTTCCTATTCACTCTTTGTCTATTCGTAGTCATTGTACGTATACCTTATGGTTCTCGAGCTATAATGAGAAAATGAGTTTTGTGTTAAAAAATTAACGATGGAAAAAAATATACTTGATTTGTACAATATGTACACTATTTTGAGACGAGTTCTATAATTTAATTTGACCTCTTAATATTATCAGATTGTCTTCATTTACCGATATGTTGTAGGGAATATTATAGTGTACATTCCACATCATTGGCCTGCCATATACACCATATATTTTCTGAATTATTCATATATATGTGTTTTATGTGTTGAGTTACCCCTCTTTGCTAGAGGCCAAAGCACTTGGAAATACAGTTTTCTTTGTTAACTTAAAGGGGTAACTTAACTATTTTACTATATAATTTCTATGAATAGGCTTCATTCTCGTAAGTATTATTATTATTATCATTACTATATTTATTAACAATCGGTAATTTTTGCATTTTGTTAGAAAATTGCAAAAATATGGAAAAACTAGAAAAAAAAAATTAACGGCTATCAAAAAAATCTCAAACGGCTCTCGAGAAAGATCCGGCTCTTCTCGTTCATCTGGAAGAGCCGGCTCTATGAACCGACTCGTTCACAAAGCGCCCATCACTAAACGACACTCAGTTACGACAGTGTCGTTGCAACGATCCACATACACACACATCCATACAAACGCGCAACACCCAAACACTGACTTGCAGCTTAGTGTTGGTGTTTCAAGGTGAGAGTTATTCTAAGTACATACATAGTTCATTAGTTAAGTTAGTTAATGCAAAAAGAGTAAGGTAAGCGCCAGGCATCACAGGTCATATGGCGATATGTTAATATAAAAGGCAGACGGTATAACAAAGAGATGTAGTTAACTACTACATAATAAATTCATGTAGGATACGTATGTGTGGTGAGGGCTACAAAAATATTACTATTAATTGTATCATAATTTATTCATTATAGTGAGTTTTATTTTATTTTTATTTTCATGAACCGAAAATCAATTTTTGTACAAAGTTATGAAGCAAAACATTAACTCCGTGCCATGAAGACGAGACTTCAAACTTTATATTTGATTCAGTTTGAAGTCTCGTCTCCATGGCACGGAGTTAATAAGAACATAAGAACATAAGAAATGAGGAGACTGCAAGAGGCACGTTAATGACCTACACGAGGCAGTTCCTTGGAATAATCCAATATTTAGCCATCCCACCTGTCATCCCTATCCATACTCTCATCCAACCGTCTTTTAAAGCTACCTATTGACTCAGCACTTACTACGTGTCTATCCAGCCTATTCCAATCGTTCACGACTCTGTTTGTGAACCAATATCTACCTATGTCTGTCCTGAATCTAAGTTTTTCTAGCTTATACTCATTTTCACGTGTCCTATCCTGGCTACTAAATTCTAAAACCTGATCAATGTTTCCCTTATTAATTCCTTTTACCCATTTGAAAATCTCAATCATATTCTCTCTTGCCCTCCTTCTCTCTAGGGAGTGGAGATTAAGACGTTTTAACCTATCTTTGTAGGGAAAATTTCTCAGCCCCTGAATCATCTTGGTCATTCTTCTCTGAACTGCCTCCAAGGAGCCTATATCCTTCCTATAATAAGGGGACCAAAATTGAGCTGCATAATCTAGGTGGGGTCTGA
>JAXIVD010002633.1:40000-56411 GCA_036785275.1 Cancer borealis
TGCTACGTTGCTTATGAGCGGAGCAGTGATCATTGTGAAAGAGAGAGTTTTATTAGGCTATGCGTCGAAATGGCGCGGTGTGGGGGAAATCCGGCGTGCTCATCGTACGACATGGCATCTCAGCTCGGGGAGCCGGGCAGTGTGTGTTAGTGAAACTTCAGTTAGCCTGGTGCCGCCACTCAGAACACATCACGCTCTGCTGCTCTCCCCAATTTGGCATTATTTCGTCTGTAACCTCCTCATATTTAAGGGAGTGGATTTTAAGACTGGCCTATTTAGTTAAGGGGTAATTTGTGTAGCTAGACAGATGTCAGCAAGACGGGGGAGCACGGGATAGGGAGGAAAGATGGGGGAAGGCTGCAAGACGGGGAGCTGCGAAGGCGGGACATGAAAGAAGGAGATGAGGAAGAGAGGAAAGGACGCCACAAGACGGGCAGATGGGGGAGGGGAACGGGACATCAGGTAAGAATGGGTGAATCTGGTGTGGCCAATTCGTAAGCGGACCAAGGCAGTCTCCCAGCGTCTAGTAGGATAAGATGGGTAGGACCAAGGAGAAACAGAGGGCTTGACAGGGCGAAGTTTATTAGAAGTAAGGGTGGACCAGAAAGATTGCCAGCGGGTATAAAGGAAAGTCCGAAAAACTGGGAAATAATCAGAAACAGGAAGGGAGGAAGTGCAAAATGTAGGAAGGGTGAGGGCGTCATGTGCCAAAGAGTCAACAGTATCGTTACCAGGGATTCCAACATGACTGGGTACCCAGCAAAAACGAACTGTTTTGTGACGGACAGAAAGGTGGAATAACCAGTCCTGGATGTCGCGGACAAAAGGATGTGAAGAGGAAAAGGAAGATAAAAGGGAGAAGGACGACCAAGAGTCAGTAAAAATAGTATAAGAAGAAGCGTTGAAGCGGAAGATGCGGTGGAGGGCAAAAAGAATCGCAAACAGCTCAGTAGTAAGAACGCTAGCCTCGAGAGGAAGGCGGTATTGGAAATATGTGTCAGGAAACAGGACAGCACAGCCCGAGCCAGTAGAAGACTTGGAGCCATCAGTATAAACATGTACGCTATTAGAATGAGTAGGAAGATGGGCCGAGAAATGGGAGCGTAAGACACAGGAAAGAGTATTAGACTTCGGGGAGGCAGGGAAGACAGAGGAGCAAAAGGAGAGGTGAGGGGAGAGCCAGGGAGAAGTAGAGGAAACAGAGAATGGGAGCGGATTAAGGGAGGGGGAAGAAGGATGGGACAGAAGGGCACGCATACGGAGGGGGAGGGGAACAGGTAAGCGAGGCCGGGTGGCAAAGGTTGCGGACAGAGAAGCAGGGATACGCAGAGCGGAGGAGGGAAATTGATGGGAACGGGCATAACAGCGGAGGGAAAGGAGGGCCCGGCGACGGGGAAGAGAAGGAAGGCCGGCTTCAGTGTATAAGCTCTCCACAGGGGAAGATCGGAAAGCACCAAGAGCGAGGCGGAGACCAAGGTGATGAACAGGGTCAAGGAGGCTGAAGACGGAGGAGGAGGCAGAAGAATAAACATGGCAGCCATAATCAAGAACAGAAAGAATCAGCACAGTATGCAGCGAAAGCAGTCTTGCGATCAGCACCCCAAGACACATGGGAGAGGGTATGTAGGAGACGGAGGCGGCGAAGGGCGGTATCCTTGAGAGAGAGGACATGTTGGCGCCAAGTGAGGCGAGAGTCGAAGATAAGACCAAGGAACTTGCCCGACGTGCGATAGTCAAGAGAGTTACCATAAAGAAGAAGGGGAGGAGGACAAGCAGTACGGGACCGAGAAAAGTAAATAGAGAAAGACTTTGTAGGGGAGAAAGGAAAGCCATGGTCGGTGGCCCAAGAGGAGGAGGCGGTAACAGCAGATTGAAGAAGGCGATGGAGAAGGGAGGAGGAGCTGCCCGAGGCATAAATGGCGAAATCGTCTACATACAGAGAGGACCTGACACCAGGCGGGAGGGTAGAAACGATGCCGTCAATGGCCAGGAGGAAGAGGGTAGTACTCAGGACCGAGCCCTGGGGCACACCCTCGTACTGACAGAAGGAGGGGGAGCAAGAAGAAGCGACCCTAACGCGGAAGGAACGGTTCCGCAGGAAGTTATGGAGGAAAACCCCCATGTTGCCAGAGACACCGACACAGGACAGCTGGTGAAGGATGTGATGGCGCCAAGTAGTGTCGTAAGCTTTCTCAAGATCAAAGAAAACAGCTAAGACAGATTCTCGTCGGGCAAAAGCAGAAGTAATACATGTTTGTAAGCGGGCGAGAGGTTCTGCTGTACCGCGGGCACGGCGGAAGCCAAACTGAGTGGGGGAGAGAAGGCTCTTTGTTTCGAGGTACCACATCAATCGGAAATTGATCATGCGCTCAAAGAGCTTGCAGACACAGCTAGTCAGAGCAATGGGCCTATAATCCTGGGGGAGAGCACCAGATTTGTTAGGCTTAAGAAAAAGGAGTATAAGTACATTGCGCCATTGGGGTGGGAAGTCCCCAGTTAGCCAAACGCGGTTATAAAGGGTAAGTAAGAAGGTCAGGGAAACGGTAGGGAGGTGGCGGAGCATCTGATAGTGAATACCATCAGAGCCCGCAGAGGTGTTACGACAACACTTCAAAGCAGAGGTGAGTTCAGAGGGGGAGAAGGGGGTGTTATATGAAGCATTAGAAGAAAGTGTGAAAGTAATAGGGGTGTGCTCACGTGCCGCCTTAAGGGCAGCAAACTCAGGAGAAAGATGGGAACCACTGCTGACGCTGCTAAAAAAACGAGCCCAGTTCAGTAGCAACCTGGAGGGGTTCAACAATATCACCCTGGGGGAGGCGAAGTACAGGAGCAAAGAAGGGTGGGTGTTTACCTAACAATTTATGAATACGGCGCCAGACTGAAACAATGGGGGTAGAGGAAGTCAAGGTAGAAACATAAGCACGCCAGCTGTTGGACTGAGCCAATCTAGTGGTCCGGCGGAACCTAGCCGAGGCACGTTTGAAGTTGACAAAGACCGGGAGCTGGCCGGGAGTGTCCCGTTTACATCGGTAACTACTCCAAGCTGCCCGTTTCAAGCAGGCAGAGTTCCACCAGGGAACACACTTGGAGGTAAAGAGGCGGGAAGTCCGAGGGATGGAGACAAAAGCAGCAGCGAGGACGGACGTGGTAAAGTAGATCAACATATCAGAAGAGGAGGAAAAATCAGGAGAGGAGAGACGGAGGGCAGACAGTGAGGCAAAAGCACGTCAGTCTGCCCTACCAAAGCACCAGCGAGGGGGGACTGGGGAGAGGGATGTAGGAAGTAGGAGGAAGAAGGACCGGGAAATGATCACTACAGGGATTGTGGTCAAGAACCGACCAGTGAAGATCTAGCAGTAGGTCAGGGGAACAGAGGGCGAGGTCGAGGCAGGAGAAAGTCTGGGTGCGGAGATCAAAGTGTGTGGGGGCGGCAGTATTAAGGATAGCAAGGTCAAAGTCTTTAAGGAAATGGTCGAGGGAGCGGCCACGAGAGGTGACCACAGAATCTCCCCAAAGAGTGTGGCGACAATTAGCCTGTTCGCAGCTAGGGTTGTAGACACCTATCAGCGCTAGAATTTTTAATTTTCTCCGCTTCTCCGGGGCAAAGGGGTGACTTAATTAATTTAGAAACCGATGTGCAGAAAAAATACGACATGAATTACTGCACATGTGTATTTAAAATTAAAAACATAACCTTAATGTTATTATTCTTACTTACTGGTGCATGATAAGGCTTTGTTAATTGTATTATAAGATAAAGCTACAATTAGGTAATTATTATTTTTTCAGTAAGTATGAGCAGTAAAAATAAAAGGATGTTGATTTCGGCTTATACATTTTATCTGAGTGTGTTAAAAAATATTGGAAATCACTGTCACGTCCTATTTACGAAGGTGATCAGTGAAGAAAAAAACAGCACCACTGCCAGACGTACGACGTAGTATAGTAAGCGCCGTTAGAAAGACTGGTATTTATCACTATGGGGACATTTTACTTCTAATAAACCCTTGCCACAGCATTTGCAGCTGAAAATGCCATCAGGAGTTGCTCTGAGTAGCCTGCTAGTGTATCGGTGATGTTGTTGTCCTCCTGTATAGCCACCAATTGTGTTAGAATAGATGTGCTTGGTACCGGCCTGGTACCACGTGGCTTGGAGAGTAGAGGTAGCGTGGATGATGGAGGTCTTGTTGAAACACACACGGCTTGATATAGATGATATATTGAAAACACACTTGATGTAGATTTAGAAATATACAGTGACTATGACCTTAGCCTGCCTTGAGAGAGATGACGAAACGACTTGTTGATGGTAGCGAGCTGAGAGATGATGAGCTACTTGGCAAGGTCGAGGCCGCGAGAGAAGTGAGGATGAGAGGTGGTGCTGGCGGGCGACGAAGGAGTAACAGTGGGTGGAGCCAAGGGTTCGCGCGGTCAGGAAAGGTTGACTCCAGGTGGACTACGCGCCTATGATTGGTCGGGACTGACCCGGGAGAATTACGTCACGGGAACAGAGCTGTGTAATAGGCTCCGGCACGTAGGCCGTGGGCCGGCTTTGACCTGACGCCTTTACCGGAATGTGAATTATAGGAAAATTCCCTTACCCTCTCACACACTCTCTCATCTCTCTCTCTCTCTTGGCTAAAAACAATGAATAACTTAAAACTAGTTAACAATTGATATACAGATATGATATGATACAAATACTTCCCCCTTGGAAGCATACGTCCTCGTATGTCGAGCTAAAGAATACAATCAGAGAGGGGGGGACGATGAAATACATTGAAACAATACAGAATACACAATACGAATACACAATAAGACTAAAACATAATACATGATAAAAATAATACATGAGACATGAACAAGAATCAGGATGTAGCCTTTACATAGATACATATAAATACATAATTTATACAGTTGGACAGGAATGAAAGGAAAGATGAAAGAAATGGCTAGTAGACTGGACGAGACCGGAGCTGATATTTAGGTGAGGATGAGATGGGGGGTGAAGGTGGCTGACTTTCAACAATGTCAGGAGCATTTTCTGGTAGTGGAGAGGTAGGTTCGAAATCGAAACCACGATCAACCCGTTTGAGATGGTCTCTATGAACAAAGTTTTCACTGCCTGAACTTAGGTTTCTGAGTTTGAACTTGTGACCGGCCATCTTTTCGATTACACGGTGAGGTCCGTTGAATCGGGGGTCGAGCTTAGAGTGGCGGTCTTGGACTTTGGTGAACACGATGTCACCAACCTCGATGTCGTGCGGTTTAGCGCGCTGATGCTGTTTATGCAGCATAGATTCCTGAGAGGCGGTAAGTCTGTCACGGACGGACATGTGAATGCGCTGGAAGGCTGAAACGCGATTCTGAACATAATCGTCAACGTTGTATAGAGGACGAGGGTCAGAGGAGAGAAACTCATATGGGAGTCTTTTGTCAGAGCCATATAAAATGAAATGTGGAGACTCGTTGATCGATGAGTGAATCGCAGCATTAAGAGAGCATGCGACTAGGGGAATGTGATCATCCCATGAAGAGCTTGAATTGGCAATGAAGCGTAAGATGTCGAGAATTCGACGGTTTGCTCTCTCGACTTTTCCGTTCGCTTGAGGGGAATATGGAACAATGTTGCACTTTTTAATTTGAAATGACTCGCAAACAGCTTTGAGGATGGCATTGTTGAATTCGGTGCCATTATCTGATAGAAGTACTTTAGGAGATGCATACCGGCATATGACTTCATCTATCAGTGCTCGTGCAACTGAACGTGCAGATTTGTCTTTGAGAGGAACCAAGATGCTGAAGCGTGAAAAACTATCGATACAGACGAGCAAATAGTGAAAACCGTTCTCCGTCAGAGGGAGTTTCAAAATATCGACTGACAGACTGTCCCAAGGAGCATGAGAGATAGGATATGGGAGGTTCGGAGACTCATGATGGAGAGAGGGACGATGCTCAGCGCATGAAGCGCATAAGAGACAATGACGGGTGATGTCTTTCCTCATGGAAGGCCAGAAATATGATCTTTGAGCCTGTTTGAATGCTCTATCTTTGCCTGGATGACCGGCAAGAGGAGAGTCATGAACGTGATACAAGATAATAGGGACAAGAGCTTCTGGAATGACAAGCTGAGATGCATGATGTAATGAATCGTCCTCAGAAATGACAGAACTAGATTTATAGAGGACATCGTCTCGAAGCAAAAAGGAATCTGGGGAGAATGGCTAGCTTGGAAGGTTACTGGCATCACCTGATTCAAGATAATAAATGAGACGTTTGCAGAATTGATCAGACCTTTGAAGGGATTTGACTTCCTCAAGAGTGGGGAGTGACTGTGAGGTTGTGAGCAGACTGACAGGAGCGACATGACGGGACAGAGCGTCAGCGACAGAATTAGCTTTACCTGGGAGGTACGCGAATGAAGGATTGTACTCTTGAACAGTGAGTTGCCAACGGGCAAATTTTCCGGTTAAACTGGTTCCTTTGAATAACTCTGTGACAGCAAAATGATCGGTTAGAACGTGGATCTTATATCCGAGTATGATGTCTCTGAAGTGACGAAGAGACCAAACGACTGCGAGAGCTTCGAAAAGAGTGACACTGTAGTTGCGCTCAGCAGCATTGAGCAGACGACTGGCAAAGGCAACTGCGCGTGATTTACCATTTTCCTCTCGTTGCATGAGGACAGAACCGATACCGATGTTTGATGCGTCAGTGCAAAGAATAAACTCCTTATTGAAATTAGGAAATGCGAGGACAGGAGCGTTGCATAAGGCTTGCTTGAGGGTAGCGAATGCTTTCTCGCACTCGTCCGTCCATGCGAATGTTACATTCTTTTTAAACAATGATGTGAGAGGTTGAGCGATTTTACTGAGATCTTTGATAAATTGCCGATAAAATCCTGCAAGGCCAATGAAACTACGAACGTCATCAGCAGAACTAGGAGTAGGAAACTGTGATATCGCATGAATTTTATCGTCAAGAGTGTGAATGCCATTTTTGTCAACCTTATGGCCTAAGAATTTGATTTCACGTTTGAGGAACTGACATTTACTGAGTTTAAGAGTTAACCCAGCCTTTGCAAAACGTGACAGAACGTCTGAGATGGTTTCGAGGTGTTCGGGAAGGTCCTTTGATGCGACTATCACATCGTCTAAGTAACAAAACACCGAAGAGCCTAAGAGGCCAGAGAGAACTGAGTTCATGAGACGCATGAAAGTTAAGGGACTATTACGTAAACCCATGGCCATACGTTTGAAAGCGTACTGGCCAGATGATGTGGTGAAAGCAGTGTAGTGCCGTGAACTTTCTTCTAGCTCGACCTGGAAGAAACCAGACTGAAGGTCGAGGGTGGAAAATACACTGTTTGAATCACCTATTGACTGGAGGAGATCAGACAAGATTGGCATAGGGAATCGATCGGGTATCGTTGCGGCGTTTAAACCACGGAAATCGACGACTACTCTCCACTCACCATTGGACTTAGGGACTAGAAACAGTGGGGCATTGAATGGTGATGCCGCTGGCTCTATGATATCCTCATCCAGCATGCTTCTGACAGCGTCGTCCATTAACGTCCTGCGGCTGTGTGGGATACGATAAGCCGGGACGTAGATGGGTGTCGAGCCTGGGGTGAGGTGGATGGAATGACGAACAGCATCGGTCTTGCCCAGAGGTTCACCCGGAAGAGAGACACATGATCTGAAAGTCGATAAGAGGGCAAGTAAATCTGCTTTTGTTTCAGGAAAATCAACATCACCAATATGCTGGTCAAGAAGAGGAGGAGGAGAATCTGAGGCAGTTGGTGAAGACATGGATGTGTGACAAGGAGATGAGGTGACAGGGGTGACAGGGGCAGGATAAGGGAGAACTTCGCCTAAAGTCACGCCAGATTGAAGGGATATAGGGTGATTCGTGAGATTCTGAATGGCAATACAGCAAGAACTATCCTTGTCTAGGGTTGAAAGAACTGACTCGAGAGCGACACCATTCACTCGGGCAGAGTCGGGCAAATATAAGATGTCTGTCCCGGGGGGCACACCTTTGACGACGACGCGCACCAAACAGAGGTGGGTCTGTGTGACTACCACAGAGGAGGTCAACACAGCTTTCCTGAGTCTGGTGTTCGAGAGGACGTCAGACAGTGTTGTAGGAGAAGAGGGATTGTCGGTATCGCTGTGCAGCGCTTCGCTAGGCGAGTCGGCTGGCGTAGATGATAAGACAGGATCAGGGATTACTGAGGGTGTCTCGAGCAATGAGGGAGGGACATGAGATGAGTCCTGAGAAGGCGTGTGCATGACAACGTAGACATCAGATGGTGGCGGTGACTCAGGGAAGGGTGAGGCAGAGATGAAGGTGCCATTCTGGGCGATTTGATGAACAGAAGGGAAAAGTGAGATGTTGAAGTGAGACATTGTATGGTATCCTATCAATATTTCAGCTGCAAAACATACATCATCCATGACATAGAAAAAATCTGAGATAGAAAGGTTCAAGTGGAGACAAACAGACACTGAGGAGAACCTTTCTATGAGGTATGACAACGTTTCCAGAAATACCACTAACAGTGATGTCTGGTGGATAACTCTGAAACTTGTGCCTTGAGGCGGCAGAGAGTTTTTCAAAAACATGAGTTTTAATGTTGACTGAGGCACCAGAATCGAAAAATGCACGGCATTTGTGAGAGGCTAATTTGACGTCAGCAGTCAGACCTTGGAAAAATTCGGAGGATTTAACAGGGACACATGGGAGAGGCACTGTCTGTGCATCCGCGAAAACAACACGTTTATGAGATGACTTCCTACCTGCGGTCTTTAGAATGGACTTGAGTGTTACCGAGGAGGTGCGAGGCTCTGGCGCGAATCGTTTCCCGAAGATTCAGAAGACTGCATTTGTTGCTGGAAAAGGCGACATTCCTCAAGTGAGTGACCGCGTTTATTATGAAGGGAGCAGAAGGCATTACTGTTGAATTTATGATAACCTCTTTCGTCAAGCATTACTCGACAGTCCGCTGAGATGTGACCTTTGAGTCCACATCGGTAACATGTTACCTTTCTCGAGTCACGGGAGGATGAACGGTGACGAGAATGAGAGCGTTGATCAGAACGTGACAAATGAGTGTTTGAAGATGGAGATAGGCTCTGGGGGGAGGAGCTTCGGTGAGAAAATGGGGGCTTGATTAAGGAATGCGGTGACTGAACTAAACTTACTGGCTGAGGAACAGGTGGCGATTTTTCTGATATTTTCTTGCACAGATCATACAAGAAATCTTGCTTACTGAATTTAATGTCGCTTGCAACGGTGAAGGTTGGTGAATCGAGCTGAACAAGGAACAAGAAATATGACATCAGGCGTTTGAAATCAGTAGAATATATATTATTGTTTGCGTCAATCCACTGAGAGGATTTCATTTGATCTGTTAACTCAGCACTGAGAGAGGATGCAATATTCTCTGCCTTATACACATCATGAGTAGAACGAGCAATATTAGTGAGAGTTTGAGCAATTTTGAGGAAGGAATGAGTTGCACCTAATTTTGAGTGACCAGAGAAATGAGAAATTAATGCTGTGGTGAGTTCATCGTATGTAGAAAAACTGAGGAATTTATCGGTTTTTATGAGTTTTCCCGCAAGACTAGATGGGTCATGACAAATCCGTGATTTTAAAATGACTAATTTTTCCACATCAGAATGAGCTGAGCGACGTGTACATTCATCATTTACACGCCGGACAAAGGCTTGGACTGATTCAGAGTTAGTACCAGAAAAAGGAGGAATTGAGACATTATCAGATAGAGTAACCTGAGGTGTGGGTGTGTGAGTTGACTGGTCGTTAGACATCGTGAGGGAAATAGTGCTCGCGTTGAGGAAACACCCAAGAAAACAAAGAAACACTGAGTGTACACAAAAAATGTAGAATAACTGGCACAATAAAGAGAAAAATATAATAAGAACTAAGGTACTTAACTAGCAGAGGACCAAGGAGGTGGAACACGTGGGCGCTGACTGGTCACGTGGTGAATGGGCGTATTTCTGGGCTGCGACACGTGGTGAAGAGCGATGGGCGTCTTGAGGGCGGAGACACGTGGTAAGGGCGTGAAAAACTTGTTTGAGGGGCCACGTGGTGATGGGTGATGACCGTCTTGAAGGGACACGTGGTGAAGGGCGATGGGCGTCTTGAGGGCGCCACGTGGTGATGCGTGGGCAGCGAAGATGGCGCGCCGCGAACAAAATGGAGGTAGAGGTGATGGGCGTCTTGAACAGCAGGGCGAGGAGGCTTGTACTCACTCGGAACAGATGCTACTGCAGAAGGGCGACGAAGGAAGCGACTGCAGGGCGTAGAGGAGAACACGAGGTGGGCGAGGCAAGGGCGTGTGTGTAGTCACTTACTGGCAGAACGATGCACGGAGGAAGATGAAGCTTGATAATTCGTCGCTTGGAAGGACGAATTCCACCGTTGCACACCTTTTGTATCGGTGATGTTTTTGCCAGCCACCAACTGTATTGGGATAGATGTGCTTGGTACCGGCCTGATACCACGTGGCTTGGAGAGTAGAGGTAGCGTGGATGATGGAGGTCTTGTTGAAACACACACGGCTTGATATAGATGATATATTGAAAACACACTTGATGTAGATTTAGAAATATACAGTGACTATGACCTTAGCCTGCCTTGAGAGAGATGACGAAACGACTTGTTGATGATAGCGAGCTGAGAGATGATGAGCTACTTGGCAGGGTCGAGGCCGCGAGAGAAGTGAGGATGAGAGGTGGTGCTGGCGGGCGACGAAGGAGTAACAGTGGGTGGAGCCAAGGGTTCGCGCGGTCAGGAAAGGTTGACTCCAGGTGGACTACGCGCCTATGATTGGTCGGGACTGACCCGGGAGAATGACGTCACGGGAACAGAGCTGTGTGATAGGCTCCGGCACGTAGGCCGTGGGCCGGCTTTGACCTGACGTCTTTACCGGAATGTGAATTATAGGAAAATTCCCTTACCCTCTCACACACTCTCTCATCTCTCTCTCTCTTGGCTAAAAACAATGAATAACTTAAAACTAGTTAACAATTGATATACAGATATGATATGATACACTAGTGTTTGTTGTGGTTTGCTGCCAGTAGCCGAGGATGTAGTTGTCGTACTGTAAAAAATTAATTCTGCGACACAAAATTATATTTTCTATACATTACATGGATTTGCCTATTGTTTGGTACATTCAAATGAAAGTATGTATCGGTATGTGCCCATTGAGATTAGTAGAAAATGACAAATTGCTTGCCTTGATACAAATATAAGCTGTCTTAAGAATATCATATGAAATTATGAATAGCGACTTAAACGATGTCATATGCCGTCGGACATCATGAGCTTAATAGACTTAAATTTCATACTCAGTAATGTGCAACAATACACCTGTGTAAGCTTGTAAAACTTGCCCCAAAGAGTATTTATTTTCCGGCAAAAATTACAAAATCTGGCGCTGTCTGGTATCAAAATGCTCACTGCGAACAGGCTAATTAAAGTCACCAACCACAAGGAGGGGGGAAGGGAGGTTAGAGAAAAGGGAGCGGAGGGCATCGAGATCGAGAGACTGGGAAGGAGAAAGGTAAAGGGAAACGAGAGACACCCAACGGCGGAGATAGATACGAAGGACCATACCGGGAAGTGTAGTAGGAATAGGAAGAGGGGTAGAAGCAACAGACTGGTGAAGAAGGATAGCAGAAGAAGAGATAGAGTGCGGAGAGGAAAAAAAGCGGTACTGGGGAATAGGGGTGGACGGGCTAGTAAGGAACGTTTCCTGGAGGCAGAGGACCATTGGGGCATAAGAGGAAATGAGTTGGCGAAGATCCTGTAGATGGGCACGAAAACCACGAATATTCCACTGAAGAACATACATGATCAGAAGGGAATAAGACTCGGAATGGGGAACGGTGAAGGAGGAGCGTTCGCAGGGGGTTAAGAACCGGGGTCCATATCCATAAGAAGCAAGGAAGAAGGAAGGGGGTCAGGAGCGGATGAGGTAGGGGGATAGGGGGAAGGTTGAGAGAGGAGATCGGTGCGGGAGTAGCCAGGTGGTAGGGGAAGAGAGAGGAGAGATCGGGTAGCAGAGGAAGGTGGAGGAGGGGTAGACGAAGGGGACTGCACCGAAGAACAGGCGGGGTAGGACAAGAAAGAGAAGGGAGAGTAAAGCGGGGAAGGGGGAGAGGGGGACTAGAGGAGAGGTCGGGAAGGGGAGACAGCAGAGGAAGAAGGTGGAGGAGGGGGAGTCGGGGTAGGAGGGAGGTGCTTGGGAGGGGGATGAACAGAAGCCACGACCTGGATAGGAGGGGCCGGGAGAGGAGATAAGGAGGTAGGAGGAGAGGACAAGGGAGCCGTGTTCTTTATGAACGCGACGATGGCATCGAGGGTATCACCCTCGGAAGGAGCGGGCGAGGAAGGTGCAGGGCGAGTCCTTTTAGAGAGGTGGAGAGGGGGCGAAGAGATCAAGGCGGGAGCAGGAGAGGTGGTTGGTGGGGGAGAGGAGACTAAAGCCTGAGAGAGGTGTCGCTTGGTAGGGTGGGAACACTGGGGGCGTGGAGAGAGAGGGGCAGGAGTACGGGTGGTGATGGAGGTAGGAGTATCAGGGTCAAGGATAGCAAAAGAATTAGAGCAGGAGATGGAGGATGGAGGGTGGGAGGGAGGGAAGGAAGAGGAAGGAGGTAGAGGAGAGGGATGGATGGAAGGAGGGGTAGGGGAGGGAGGCCGAGGACCGGGGCGGGAAGAAGAGGACGTGGCTGGAGAGTGAGGGGCAGAGGTGGAGGCAGCAACATGGCGAGGAGAAGGGGTGAAGCCTAGGCGACGGGCTTTCTGACGGGCTTCACGTAATGTGAGATCATTACAGAAGCGAATACCAGCGACTTCAGCCTCAAACTTGTATGTTGGGCAGCCGCGGTAGAGAGCATTATGGGGGCCACCACAATTGCAGCAGCGCCGGGTAGTGGTATGGCATTGATCGCGAGTGTGGGTAAGGCCACACGAAGGGCAGCGGAGAGCGGAGCGGCAGTGTTTTTTGGGGTGTCCAAAGCGCCAACAGTTTCGGCACTGGCGAGGTGAACGAACATAAGGCCGGACGGGGAGCATGACGCCCCCAACGTAGACTTGGGTAGGGAGTTCGTGGCGCTTGAAGGAGATCCGTGCAACATTGGTGGGGGTTTTCTGGCGACCTCGGGGAGACAAGGTGTAGCAGCGAACGTTGACAGCGTCATATCCGCTGAGTAGGTCGAGCAGGTCAGTGTGACAGTCTGACCAGACCTTGTCGTCAATAGGGCAGTCTTGTTGGAAGATGGAGACAGTGCCAGTGCATGTGTTGAGACGGTTACCAGGGGTCGCACAGAACGGATCACCGGATGGGGCCAACAAGTTGGCCATGGCCTGAGACTGAGCCTCAGTCTCCACACGTACCAAGCGTGAACGGTCAGGTCGGGTCTGGAAGTGGACCTTGCCCACTTGTTCCTGTAAGCAGCGTTGAAAGTGGAGGGTATTCTTAGCGAAGGGAGCGGTGGGGGGAATAGTAAAAAAGCGATCCCAGCGGGCAGGGGCAAAGAAGAGGTCATAGGCAGAGGGGCGAGATGCACCACGAGAGGAGCCTGTCCGGGGTTGTGCCGTAGTCTTCTTAGAGGAAGAGGGGACATAAAGAGCTAAGCTAGTAATAGAGGAAGATGTAGATGTGACAGGAAGGGAGGTTGGAGGGGTGGTAGAAGTGGAAGAGAGAGTCGGGACAGCGGAAGGCACAGGGGAGGGAAGAGAGGTAGAAGGGGCGTTGGAAATAAGGACAGTAGAAGGAGGAGCAGGGGGCAGGTGAGATGAGGAGACTACAGGGGTGCGAATAGAGGCCGTGGTAGTGGTAGAGAAGAATGAGGAACAATGAGGACCGAACCCTGGGGGAGGCGGGATGGTGGTAGCAGGAGAGAGAGAAGATGTGGGAGGTGGGGCATAGGATAGAAAAGCTGTGGAGGGGGCAGGGGTACAAGGGAGAGTAGTGGGAGTAGAGGGTGATTTAGTAGTAGGGGTCTGAGGAATGGGCAGAGAATTCGAGACCAAGTCCATTGGGCAGGCAGAGGTGTTAGGGGGGATCGACCAGCAGCAGAGGCCTCGAGGGACTGGTCGGATACCACTCGAGGGGGGGCATAGTGAATTTTGATTATCCATATACTGATATGAATTAATAAGAATGGCATCGGGGGTCACGGGTAAACCGCCTACCGTCACGTCAAGGTAGTTCCCATGGGGGGAAGCTCCATCAAGAGGATATGATAGCTATCATGACCCACGTATACTCCTACACACTCCTTGCTACTCTGTAAAGAACACATATATTCTTAACTTACACGTATATTCTTGTAGTGACTCTTACAGCTCAAAGCAGTTCATAACTAAGCTTTATGACATATTTAACCATCGAACAGACTCCTGTGGATTTGTGAAATTGATCTCTATTTATTTTGTATTTTCGTAATTTTTTTTACTCGGGGAATTTTATTGAATTTGCAAATTGATTTTAATCTTTTAAAACTATGTTTTTTTTGTTTTTTCCTATATTCTTTAACCATTTGCACCGGTAGGCTTACTGGAGATCTTAGATGTTTTGGCCTCTGCTTGTTAGTAGCGCGCGGATTTTAGATTGTTTATAGTGACGTCTCGATTTCCTTCGTTCTCTTTGTTGTTTGAAAGAGAGGCTTCATGCTGCCACTTGCGTCAATGTATATAACATTGCAAATTTTGTTGAGGATGGCAGTATTTGGGTGATCTTTGGCAACTCAGCGGTAATACCAAAGAAAAGTGGCTAGCGAATATCGAGACTCGAACCCGGGACCCTAGGTTCGCATATCCGAATGCTAGCCACTGTACTACCACCTACCCTGTACATAGGAATAATGTAATACTTTCAGCTAAGTTTCAGGAAATATCACTGGAAATTTTTATTTCTAAAAATATATTGATTTGGTTAGAAAAAAAACTAATATCATTATGGTGGATTTGATACTTCACCAATGTTGATGAAAAGATATTCCTTATAAAATTAACAACTTATAAACAAAACACCTTGTTTAACTAGGATTTTAGTTTACATGCTATTATTTTTTGTTTAATGTTTTTTTTTTTTTTTAGTAAATAAATATTTTTCATGAGATATACCCATCAAATATAACAAAAAGTTGTGCTGAAATATCATAAATCCATTTTTCTTTTTTTAAACCATATCCCATTTCAATCCTATGTATAGTTTGTTTTATTCATTATTTCTAATATATATACGTAATCGAAGTCATTTAACCACAGAGGGGCCGAGGATGGCAGAGTCCGTTTGAATACTCTTGTGGTTTACATTGCCTTCCCCTGACCTTCTCCACTGCTGTTGCATCAAGATACTTGAAAAAAAAACGTACCAAAAATGTTTCCAGACGAGTAAAACAAAGGTACTTTTGTCAACGCTACAAATCCAGCTTATAACAAATAATCAACACCTTGAACTGAGACAAAACGCTCAAGCAGCATTTAATAACCTAACCTGGTTCTTTTGTCGGACTGGAAAAAATATCTAACAACCATGAAACCAAAACAGATGAATATTTATATACTAACATTAATAACATCAGTACTTGTGTCAAAACTGCTTTATACACGCTACCTGCAATACTACCCTAGTTTAATACAGATCATTCAGGACACGAAGAATAAAGTACATTTCTATGACAACATAAGAAATGACGTTATAGATAATACTCGTAAATTGTACCAAAACGATCCATCTATACCTCAGTTACCCCTTAAGTATCCTAAGCCTGCTAAACTTCCCGTTTCAAGTGAAAAAATACATTGTCTACCCATCGCTAAGGATCTTTCACCTCGCAACATCATCCCTCAAAACGGTAAGTAAAATTGAGTATAGCACATAAAGAAAAGTTAAGGAATATTATTATCAAAATTTTGATTATCATTACTATTATTATTATTATTATTATTATTTTTATTATTGTTATTATTACTTTGCTCTCACCATTTGAAGTGAAACAACGAGATGTTAAATGTTATGTTACAGATTGTGGAAAGCCTTACGTCACTATGAATGATAAAGGTCGCTTAGGTAACATAATCTGTCAATACGCTTCTCTTTATCTGCTACGTCACCTCCATGGAATAAGGGTATGTATAAAGTATATTATAGTATAGTCTATCCAGTGGTGGAATTGAAAATTTTTAAGAAGAACAGGTTCTCTCACTACAGGTCTCACTAACAATAGGTTCTCTCACTACCATAGTCTCTTGCAGCAAACCATGCTTGCTGGCTCGATATACGCGCAAAGATTGATCTTTGTGCGTGACTACAGAAAAATATAACTACAGCCTCAAATAAAATAAAAAAAAATCCTAT
>JAXIVD010002634.1:5000-12500 GCA_036785275.1 Cancer borealis
AATTTCGTACTGTTTCCGTACCTTTTTTTTTTTACGTTGCAATTTATAGGTACAATGTGACACTACTACTACTACTACTACTACTACTACTACTACTACTACTACTATTACCACTACTACTACTACTACTACTACTACTTCAATGAAATTAGTGTTAAATAACACAATGATAATATAATACAACTTTATTTTGGTAATGATACAATAAGAAAATATTTAGTGATGCAATACTAACTTTCTCATTATAGTAAAACTAATATGTACTGACCCATTGGGTGTTGGCTACCATTCTGCCAAATCTCCAACCAAAGCATTCACTTTATACTTCTCACGGTTCTTTAATCATAGTATTATCAACAAACAGCGTTCTAAGAATATTCTGACTTTTTCATTAAATAGCAGGTGATACAAATAAGTGTTATATACGAAATTAAATGAAGGTATTTCATATACATGTATGATGATGTGGCATTTCAGGTCAGGCGACGTTGCCACTCGACCCGAGACGGAATTTTCTGTGTCTCATCCTGTGTTTCTTTTCACTACTGGGTATCTCAAGAGCACATAACAGAAAATATTATGTAAATTATCAGTCTAATTTTCACTTATATAACCAGCACCTTTACTGTATTTAATTTACTTATGGCATAATCACCTGCAAAGATCTTCATGTCTCTAATCACTTTTTTTTTTTAGCGAAGTTATGCATTAAATTGAATAAAGAAGAACTGTTATTCCGTTTTCTTTGAAGTAATGAGAGATATGGCAACGTCGCACGGATTATCGGCCCCACCCTATGGGTCAGTACATATTGGTTTAGGTATAGTTATTATTAGTTATTGATGCATTTCACGTGTTGCAGCGTAGTAGCATGATAGCATCAACGATGTCCTCTTTCAATCCTAACCTTAAATCATTTAGTATGTAGCGCAACCCAGAAAATGTGCGCTCTACGCTGGCCTGACTAACAGGCTGAGCAATGGTTACTTCAGCAAGTTTTTTAATTACACTTTCCTGTTGATAATGCCACCACTGGAAAATGCATTCATTTTTACTGATGCGTGAGGCTTTAGCGAACATTTTGAGATGTTCAGCCACCTCAATTTCCTTGTTTGCAGTGCAGCGCTTTGTTTGCATCACTAAATCTGAGTAAATGTTCTACAATATCTACAGAGTCAGTTCAGCTGCTCCATCACTATCATCATTTGTGAAGGAATCTTCTTTAGCCGACACTGAATCTGCCACTGCCGCAGACATAGTAGAAGAATTAATTTGAATCTTCTTCCAGAGTCCAAGAAGGTGAATTTGACTAAGTTCCTTCTGTTCTTCAGTGAGGAGAACATTATACCTTTTGCCAAGATACACAGCAGATAAGAAAGCAGGGTTGCTAAGCAGAGAACCTTCACGTTTCTCCATGGATTGAAGGAAGTGTGGCGCGGTGACTGCAGTACTTCTTTCCAGAATGATTTTACACTTAATCCACTGAGCAAGGAATTCCCTAGCTGTGAGATTTTTCATCTGCAGTGCACATGTAGCCTCACGGAGTGGCTTCAGAGCTTCCGTTATGTCACTTATTTTCTCCCAATCTTCATCTAAAAGAAGTAGAGATTCATTAGCTAGGCCAATTTGGTTCAAGAATGACTTCTTTTCAACTACACTGTCCAACATATCATATGTTGATCACAATCTTGTTTCACAGTCTAGTTTTGGAAGTGATATGGAGCTGTTCTTGAATATTAAGCGCATATTTTGGGTATGTGTCTTGGTCACTATTTTTCCGCACCTTACATAATATGGGTTTTACACTGTCTGTTTTCAGAATATCATGCACACAGAGTTGCAGGGTGTGTAAAGCGCACCTCACTGATGCAACACTTTTACCTGCTAACTGAATACCATTTACTACTTCATTTAATGTATTTTCAGCAGCTTCCCATACTTGTTCATCACCGTTTTCTTCCTGGTCACTCAAAATGTCTTCACTATTTCCTTTCTTCACATGTGCATCACTCTGCATCAGTTTTCCTACTTTGATTATGTTTGATCCATTATCTGTGGTTAACGAATACATTTGTCTTTCTTGTATCCCAATGTTATCCAAACAAGCTAGCAATATTGATTTGATCTCTACTGCTGTTGCCCTTTGTGTCATTTCCTTTACGGAGGCTGTCACTACTTTCAGCTTACCATTGACAACTGACTGCACATTCACCCCAAGGAAATGACGCCCACGTCGGGTGCAGAGATCTAACTTCACACAAAGCAAGCGCTTATCAAACTCATTCCTTAACTCAAATCTTTTTTTCTCGGCGGCTTCAAGAGTCAGAGACCGAACAACTCTTTGACTTAATGATACACAAAGCTTGTTCGCAATGGGGCTCACAAGCTTTGAAATAGCTGTTTTCTCAAAAACAGATAAGGGCAACCCGTTGACAGTAACTGCTTCAACGACAAGTTCCTGCATCCCTTCCTTACTCATTGCGTATTCTATCACTTCTGTTTTCTTCATTTTTGCACATGAATCACTGCTACTCGGATCGACAAAGTAGTTAGAAATATTTTCCATTTCCCGTTTCCTAGATGCATTGTTTCTGGCATCATCCAAGATTTTCTTATATTCCTCTGCATGTCGTCTTTTTAGGTGATCACATAACGGTTTTGAGTGCAGCTCTGCGCCGGGCTTCGGGGTGTATAAATAACCACATCCAGAGACAAGGCAGCTTGCTGTATTCTTCGTAAAGGAGAAGAGCTCAACACCAACAAACTCTCGATGTCGACCCATTGTGAGATCCTGTAAGACAAAAAACAAAGGATATTAAATGTAAAAAAATTTCATATGCACATCACTTCCGCAAACACACACACACACACACACACACACACACACACACACACACACACACACACACACACACACACACAGACACACACACACACACACACACACACACACACACACAGACACACACACACACACACACACACACACACACACACACACACACACACGCACACACACACACACACGTGCACGCACGCACACACACGCACACACGCTCTCTCTCTCTCTCTCTCTCTCTCTCTCTCTCTCTCTCTCTCTCTCTCTCTCTCTCTCTCTCTCTCTCTCTCTCTCTCTCTCTCTCTCTCTCTCTCTCTCTCTCTCTCTCTCTCTCTCTCTCTCTCTCTCTCTCTCTCTCTCTCTCTCTCTCTCTCTCTCTCTCTCTCTCTCTCTCTCTCTCTCTCTCACTCACACACACACACACACACACACACACACACACACACACACACACCAATACACTCACTCAACACACACACACGCACAAAAAAAAAGTTTAATAAGTAGGAAAAAAAACTATTACAGCTTAGCTTGAACTCTGTAAATACAAATAAGGAAGAAAACATCATTCGAGTCTTACCTTGTAAAATTGTGATCAGGGTTCACTACTGCTTCTGTAGCACAGTAACAGACTGCAGCGGATGCCTCGCAGGCCGCACTCCTCACTCAAGCTCACTGTCCTCAGTGTCCCGACCTGAACTGATGAGTGATGAGGATGGAGGCTGCCTGTCACGTAGAAGCTAGAGACAACTAAGAGTAAGAAGTGAGCACTGGGAGGGGTTAAAATGCAGTGGCGTATGGTGGTTTCTGTCACTGGGTGTGCTGAACAGTGATTCTGTCCATAGCTAACATATATCTAATTACTGATGGGTGTGTGTGTGTGTGTGTGTGTGTGTGTGTGTGTGTGTGTGTGTGTGTGTGTGTGTGTGTGTGTGTTTGTGTGTAATTACAATTTTATAGTTAGTCATACTGTTAGTTGGAAAAAAAGTAAATTTTATGTGTAAACTTAGAATAATTAAATTTATTCATTTTGATTAGCTAAGCTTACCACCCAAATTATACAGTTGAGTGGTTGACATACCTGATTACTTATAATTCAATTATATTCTTCGTGTTTTTGATATAAACTTGTTCATGACTTCATAGAAAGAGCCTCTCTGTTTAACTTTAGTCAGCAAGTTCTTTTCTATGGAGAGCAAACGGAGGCCACTCAGCCTCAAATGGCTCCCATCAACACATTTCCCTGGTGGTGTAATAATGTGGCACCTGGCACCTCACAGCAGTCCTCAAGGTCACTGTCACAACTCACGGAGATTCTACCACGACCACAGTCATAGGTTACCACAACACTACAACAGTACAACATGTGTCCACCACCTGTAACACTGTCTTATCAGCCACTATTACACCACAGTTATGAGCCACTTTAATACCAGTCACATAACCACAAATACCGTCTATACCAGCGTAGCCGCTTTTCAAGGGAAAGATTTAAAAAAAAAAAACCCAGCGTAGCAACATGACGCTGCCTCTCTCGTATCCCTCGGCCGGCACATGGGAGTGAATGTCACATTCACTCCCATCTCCCTTCTTTTTAAATCGCCATGATAACGCCATCATTAAGATGCAAACACACCGCTACACAATAATAATTACAATATATTCACAATTCACAACTGCTGTCATTTATCTAGTCAAGGGAAATGCACGTGCTCCCCCGTCAATGAAACTGAGTTAGTATAACTTGGGTTACTTGGCAACGCAACTTACTTCTGTTGTTTCATCGGTAAGAGAGTCCATGACTTAGGTTGCACTCAATCCTTATTTCTGATTGAGTGACTTAATAACATTTGGATTCATAATAGATACTATATTATAATTCCTGCAAGTCTTAATTATGCTCATATAATGAATGGCAAAGACACTTTATACCTTCTAGCCAATATAAAATATCAGCACAAAAAACGAACGCAAGCAGTGTGCATTTGTAGAGCCGCACACCCAGCTCTATATTTTCAACAGTCTGCCCTCCCACTCCACCATACGCGCTATGCTACATAATGATACAATTGAATTACAATTGAATACAATTGAATACAGTTGGAATTAACACCTCAGTGAGAGGACCTCAAGTCACCTGACTCACCTCATTAACCTCTGCTAATCCTTTATGCCCACACCTGACGAACTTGGGCGGGGGCCTGTGTGGGCGGCTGGGCGCTGGGCTGGCTAGCCTCTGTATTCACTCGACTGGGTACGGAAATGGTACGATTAAGTACGAAAAATATTGTACTTTCGTACCGCACCGAACTTGAAGGAAAATATCGTACCGTAATATCGAACCGTACTTATATCCCCGAAGAAACCGTACCGTAACGTAATATCGTACCGAACCGTACCGTACTACATGCCCTGGTTAGAGAGTGACCTTGAAGTCTTAGCCAGATGGTAGAAAATTCTGAAGATTCAAGATTGTGGGTACGAGAGTAATTAATGTCGTTACGCACATATGCGCAACATATATATATATATATATATATATATATATATATATATATATATATATATATATATATATATATATATATATATATATGTATATATATATAGATTAGATAGATAGCTAGATATATGTATATATATATATATATATATATATATATATATATATATATATATATATATATATATATATATATATATATATATATATATATATATATATATATATATATAACCACTGGTGCCCAGTGAGTGTTTGGGGAGCTAGTTGGTCGAGAGAGAGGAAAACTCCAGTCCAGTTGAGATTGTTTATAATCAGAAATATAGAACATATAAACAAAATAAAAATTCTAACAATAAGGATTTGAATTTGTGTATGTGCGCTGTCTGGGGACAGTGCGCGCCGAGTTGAAGGTGAAGGCTGATCTGAAGCGTAACTAAATAAAAAATAATATACACAAAAGAAAAACATGAATAAAGAATATATAATGTATACAATGAAATAATGAAAAATGCAAAAAAACAAAGTTACATGAGTTGTGGCTGTGCCCGCAGATTTTCTCTGCAATACTCCCCCCCTACAATACTCTACAATACTCCCCCTTAGTTACGAGGAAGGAGGAGCGAGATCATCCTGTGGTTGCCTGGGGCCAGTTCTTGTGTTGAGCGGAGTCCATGAGGCTGGCGATGACCGTACGACTGCGGATGGCAACCGGCAGAGAGTGGTAGGGAGCCGACGAGATCAGGTGCCAAGTCACCATGGAGGCTTGACAGGGGCAGGTGCAGGTGGCGTGGGACTGCGGCAGCAGGAGTGCGGGGGCTGTATAAGTCACCTGGGCTGCTGAGGTGCGATGCTCCGTGAAGGACGGCTCTGTGCTGGCAGCAAGGGCGTGTGTGTTGACGTCGGGCGGCGGCTGCAGGAGGCGTGGTTCCGAGATGCTCCGTGGGTGACAGCGAGGGCCATGGGTGACAAGCCGTGGCGTGGGGGTGCAGGTGGTGTGGGTCCAGTCTGACGTCCTCCCCAGTACCGTAAAGTCGCTGCCAGGGTGAGAGAGGTCGTGAAGCTGACGGAGAGACGATCTGCATCTGTAGACGCGTCAGCAGTGAGAGCGACCTTGATGCCTGGGAGTGTAAGAAGACGACACGGCAGTGAGAAAAGGCGTCTGCTGGAACGTTGTCTGCACCGAACTGCCTGAAGACTATAAGCTAGAGAGTAGGCGATGAGTAATCCACAGGGCGGTGAGTGGCGATGGTGGAGTTGATCACTTTAACGCCGCGAGGCGGGGGGCAGGGAGTGGACATAATGAGGCGCAAAGGGGTGTGTTGAGGACACAGGGCCGCTTTGTGGGTGCGCTGAGGGCGCTGTGGCTACGCTGAGTGCGCATGAGGCGGCTGAAGACGCAGTAAGGCGGCTGAAGACGCAGTAAGGCGGCTGAAGACGCAGTAAGGCGTCTGAGGAGGCATGGGCCGCGCTGAACGCGCTTAGGCTGTGCCGAAGACCCAGTGACGACGTCTGAGAGGGCACAAAAGGTGCCAGGGTGGGTGGGAGGGGAGAACCTCATAAGTGGCAGCTACACAAATGTGTAGTGTTCTCCTGACCTAAGACTCAGCCCTGCGAACCCCATGACGTAGGCAAGGCTTTTTGCCAAAGGAGTGATTTAGCGAATGAATCTTATAAGACTCAGGCCGTAACACTGGGAGAATTGTGCTCTATGAACAGCACAGGCTAGAAGCCACTTACAATCATAACTACACTCCGGTGGTCACCAATTATAACCACTGATGACCAGTGAGTGTTTGGGGAGCTAGTTGATCGACTGGAGAGAGGAAAACTCAAGTCCAGTTGAGGTTGTTTATTATATGAAATATAGAATATATAAAGAAAATAAAAATTCTAACAATAAGGATTTTAATTTGTGTATGCGCACTGTCTGGGGGCAGTGCGCGCCGAGTTGAAGGTGAAGGCTGGTTTGAAGCGTAACTAAATAAATAATAATATACACAAAAGAAAAACATGAATAAAGAATATATAATGTATACAATGAAATAATGGAAAATACAAAAAAACAAAGTGAGTGTTTGGGGAGCTAGTTGGTCGATTGGAGAGAGGAAAACTCAAGTCCAGTTGAGGTTATTTATTATCTTTTTTTTTTTTAAAG
>JAXIVD010002634.1:17500-47500 GCA_036785275.1 Cancer borealis
GTCGTCACACCTCTCTACAGATGTTGAAACCACACACCCTCAAAGACACCTAGCATGCCTTTATACTCCTCCTCAGAGAAGCTTCAATACACTTCTACTGGGCCGGACTCTTACCCTCTCCAGACGACACTAATGTGACTGGCAGGGCCCGCAACAAGTGTCATAACCTTAGCGTAGCTTTCTTCCTTACCATCCTCTTCCTCTTCCTCCTCTTTCGCCTCAGAGAATCTTCATTCCTCTGTTGGGTCTGATTCTCGTCTTCCCCAGCCGATATAAGTCTGACGGGCGGGGCCCGCAACAAATATATATATATATATATATATATATATATATATATATATATATATATATATATATATATATATATATATATATATATTTATTTATATATGTGTATATATATATATATATATATATATATATATATATATATATATATATATATGTGTATATATATATATATATATATATATATATATATATATATATATATATATATATATATATATATATATACACACACATATATACATGTATATATATATATATATATATATATATATATATATATATATATATATATATATATATATATATATATATATATATATATATATACATACCAGTCTATGTGTATTGGAATAGATGTTTGCCACCCGTAGCCACCAATTGTGTTAGATTAGGATGTGTTTGGTACCGGCCTGGTACCCACGTGGCTTGGAGAGTAGAGGTAGCGTGGATGATGGAGGTCTTGTTGAAACACACACGGCTTGATATAGATGATATATTGAACAACACACTTGATGTAGATATAGAAATATACAAATGACTATGACCTTAGCCTGCCTTGAGAAAGATGACGACTTGTTGATGGTGGTAGCGAGCTGAGGGATGATGAGCTACTTGACAGAGTGGAGGCCGCGAGAGAAGTGAGAATGGGAAGTGGTGCTGGCGGGCGACTGGGAGTAAGAGTGGGTGGAGCCAAGGGATCGCGCGGTTAAAAATGCACGACTATGATTGGCCTGAGTTGACCTGTGATGACGTCAAACTCACAGAGCGTTCCTGATTGGAAGCGGCACGTGTGGCCTCTGACTGGCATGTGAATTCTAGGGGGGGATGGAAAATTCCCTTACCCGCACACACTCTCTCTCGCGACTAAAAACAATGAATAACTTAAAACTAGTTAACAATGATTTACAGATATAGATATGATACAAATACTTCCCCCGTGGAAGCATACGTCCTCGTATGTCGAGCTAAAGAATACAATCAGAGAAGGGGGACGATTAAATACATTGAATACAATACATAATACACAATACGAATACACAATAAGACATAATACATGCTAAAAAATACATGAGACATGAACAAGATCAGGATGTAGCCTTTACATAGATACATATATATATACATATATACAGTTGGACAGGAATGAAGGAAAGATGAAAGAAATGGCTAGTAGACTGGACGAGACCGGAGCTGATATTTAGGTGAGGATGAGATGGGGGATGAAGGTGGCTGACTTTCAACAATGTCAGGAGCATTTTCTGGTAGTGGAGAGGTAGGTTCGAAATCGAAACCACGATCAACCCGTTTGAGATGGTCTCTATGAACAAAGTTTTCACTGCCTGAACTTAGGTTTCTGAGTTTGAACTTGTGACCGGCCATCTTTTCGATTACACGGTGAGGTCCGTTGAATCGGGGATCGAGTTTAGAGTGGCGGTCTTGGACTTTGGTGAACACGATGTCACCAACCTCGATGTCGTGCGGTTTAGCGCGCTGATGCTGTTTATGCAGCATAGATTCCTGAGAGGCTATAAGTCTGTCACGGACGGACATATGAATGCGCTGGAAAGCTGAAACGCGATTCTGAACATAATCGTCAACGTTGTATAGAGGACGAGGGTCAGAGGAGAGAAACTCATATGGGAGTCTTTTGTCAGAGCCATATAAAATGAAATGTGGAGACTCGTTGATCGATGAGTGAATCGCAGCGTTAAGAGAGCATGCGACTAGGGGAATGTGATCATCCCATGAAGAGCTTGTATTGGCAATGAAGCGTAAGATGTCGAGAATTCGACGGTTTGCTCTCTCGACTTTTCCGTTCGCTTGAGGGGAATATGGAACAATGTTGCACTTTTTAATTTGAAATGATTCGCAAACAGCTTTGAGGATGTCATTGTTGAAGTCGGTGCCATTATCTGATAGAAGTACTTTAGGAGATGCATACCGGCATATGACTTTATCTATCAGTGCTCGTGCAACTGAACGTGCAGATTTGTCTTTGAGAGGAACCAAGATGCTGAAGCGTGAAAAACTATCGATACAGACGAGCAAATAGTGAAAACCGTTCTCCGTCAGAGGGAATTTCAAAATATCGACTGACAGACTGTCCCAAGGAGCATGAGGGATAGGATATGGGAGGTTCGGAGACTCATGATGGAGAGAGGGACGATGCTCAGCGCATGAAGCGCATAAGAGACAATGACGGGTGATGTCTTTCCTCATGGAAGGCCAGAAATATAATCTTTGAGCCTGTTTGAATGCTCTATCTTTGGCTGGATGACCGGCAAGAGGGGAGTCATGAACGTGATACAAAATAATAGGGACAAGAGCTTCTGGAATGACAAGCTGAGATGCATGATGTAATGAATCGTCCTCAGAAATGACAGAACTAGATTTATAGAGGACATCGTCTCGAAGCAAAAAGGAATCTGGGGAGAATGGCAAGCTTGGAAGGTTACTGGCATCACCTGATTCAAGATAATAAATGAGACGTTTGCAGAATATATCAGACCTTTGAGGGGATTTGACTTCCTCAAGAGTGGAGAGTGACTGTGAGGTTGTGAGCAGACTGACAGGAGCGACATGACGGGACAGAACGTCAGCGACAGAATTAGCTTTACCTGGGAGGTACGCGAATGAAGGATTGTACTCTTGAACAGTGAGTTGCCAACTGGCAAATTTTCCGGTTAAACTGGTTCCTTTGAATAACTCTGTGACAGCAAAATGATCGGTTAGAACGTGGATCTTATATCTGAGTATGATGTCTCTGAAGTGACGAAGAGACCAAACGACTGCGAGAGCTTCGCGGTGAGTGACACTGTAGTTGCGCTCAGCAGCATTGAGCAGGCAAAGGCAAAGGCAACTGCGCGTGATTTACCATTTTCATCTCGTTGCATGAGGACAGAACCGATACCGATGTTTGATGCGTCAGTGCAAAGAATAAACTCCTTATTGAAATTAGGAAATGCGAGGACAGGAGCGTTGCATAAAGCTTGCTTGAGGGTAGCGAATGCTTTCTCGCACTCGTCCGTCCATGCGAATGTTACATTCTTTTTAAACAATGATGTGAGAGGTTGAGCGATTTTACTGAAATCTTTGATAAATTGCCGATAAAATCCTGCAAGGCCAATGAAACTACGAACGTCATCAGCAGAACTAGGAGTAGGAAACTGTGATATCGCATGAATTTTATCGTCAAGAGTGTGGATGCCATTTTTGTCAACCTTGTGGCCTAAGAATTTGATTTCACGTTTGAGGAACTGACATTTACTGAGTTTAAGAGTTAACCCAGCCTTTGCAAAACGTGACAGAACGTCTGAGATGGTTTCGAGGTGTTCGGGAAGGTCCTTTGATGCGACTATCACATCGTCTAAGTAACAAAACACCGAAGAGCCTAAGAGGCCAGAGAGAACTGAGTTCATGAGACGCATGAAAGTTAAGGGACTATTACGTAAACCCATGGCCATACGTTTGAAAGCGTACTGGCCAGATGATGTGGTGAAAGCAGTGTAGTGCCGTGAACTTTCTTCTAGCTCGACCTGGAAGAAACCAGACTGAAGGTCGAGGGTGGAAAATACACTGTTTGAATCACCTATTGACTGGAGAAGATCAGACAAGATTGGCATAGGGAATCGATCGGGTATCGTCGCGGCATTTAAACCACGGAAATCGACGACTACTCTCCACTCACCATTGGACTTAGGAACTAGAAACAGCGGGGCATTGAATGGTGATGCCGCTGGCTCTATGATATCCTCGTCCAGCATGCTTCTGACAGCGTCGTCCATTAACGTCCTGCGGCTGTGTGGGATGCGATAAGCCGGGACGTAGATGGGTGTCGAGCCTGGGGTGAGGTGGATGGAATGACGAACAGCATCGGTCTTGCCCAGAGGTTCACCCGGAAGAGAGACACATGACCTGAAAGTCGATAAGAGGGCAAGTAAATCTGTTTTTGTTTCAGGAAAATCAACATCACCAATATGCTGGTCAAGAAGAGGAGGAGGAGAATCTGAGGCAGTTGGTGAAGACATGGATGTGTGACAAGGAGATGAGGTGACAGGGGTGACAGGGGCAGGATAAGGGAGAACTTCGCCTAAAGTCACGCCAGATTGAAGGGATATAGGGTGATTCGTGAGATTCTGAATGGCAATACAGCAAGAACTATCCTTGTCTAGGGTTGAAAGAACTGACTCGAGAGCGACACCATTCACTCGGGCAGAGTCGGGCAAACATAAGATGTCTGTCCCGGGGGGCACACCTTTGACGACGACGCGCACCAAACAGAGGTGGGTCTGTGTGACTACCACAGAGGAGGTCAACACAGCTTTCCTGAGTCTGGTGTTCGAGAGGACGTCAGACAGTGTTGTAGGAGAAGAGGGATTGTCGGTGTCGCTGTGCAGCGCTTCGCTAGGCGAGTCGGCTGGCGTAGATGATAAGACAGGATCAGGGATTACTGAGGGTGTCTCGAGCGATGAGGGAGGGACATGAGATGAGTCCTGAGAAGGCGTGTGCATGATAACGTAGACATCAGATGGTGGCGGTGACTCAGGGAAGGGTGAGGCAGAGATGAAGGTGCCATTCTGGGCGATTTGATGAAAAGTGAGATGTTGAAGTGAGACATTGTATGGTATCCTATCAATATTTCAGCTGCAAAACATACATCATCCATGACATAGAAAAAATCTGAGATAGAAGGTTCAAGTGGAGACAAACAGATACTGAGGAGAACCTTTCTATGAGGTATGACAACGTTTCCAGAAATACCACTAACAGTGATGTCTGGTGGATAACTCTGAAACTTGTGCCTTGAGGCGGCAGAGAGTTTTTCAAAAACATGAGTTTTAATGATGTTGACTGAGGCACCAGAATCGAAAAATGCACGGCATTTGTGAGAGGCTAATTTGACGTCAGCAGTCAGACCTTGGAAAAATCCGGAGAATTTAACAGGGACACATGGGAGAGACACTGTCTGTGCATCCGCGA
This sequence comes from Cancer borealis, assembly GCA_036785275.1. Classification (NCBI taxonomy): domain Eukaryota; kingdom Metazoa; phylum Arthropoda; class Malacostraca; order Decapoda; family Cancridae; genus Cancer; species Cancer borealis. The sequence continues at coordinate 22,772 of JAXIVD010002634.1, forward strand.
AAACAACACGTTTATGAGATGACTTACTACCTGCGGTCTTTAGAATGGACTTGAGTGTTACCGAGGAGGTACGAGGCTTTGGCGCGAATCGTTTCCCGTAGATTGAGAAGACTGCATTTGTTGCTGGAAAAGGCGACATTCCTCAAGTGAGTGACCGCGTTTATTATGAAGGGAGCAGAAGGCATTACTGTTGAATTTATGATAACCTCTTTCGTCAAGCATTACTCGACAGTCCGCTGAGACGTGACTTTTGAGTCCACATCGGTAACATGTTACCTTTCTCGAGTCACGGGAGGATGAACGGTGACGAGAATGAGAGCGTTGATCAGAACGTGACAAATTAGTGTTTGACGGTGGAGATGGGCTCTGAGGGGAGGAGCTTCGGTACTGAGAAAATGGGGGCTTGATTAAGGAATGCGGGGACTGAACTAAACTTACTGGCTGAGGAACAGGTGGCGATTTCTCTGATATTTTCTTGCACAGATCATACAAAAAATCTTCCTTACTGAATTTAATGTCGCTTGCAACGGTGAAGGTTGGTGAATCGAGCTGAACAAGGAACAGGAAATACGACATAAAGCGTTTGAAATCAGTAGAAGATATTTTATTGTTTGCGTCAATCCACTGAGAGGATTTCATTTGCTCTGTTAACTCAGCACTGAGAGAAGATGCAATATTCTCTGCCTTATACACATCATGAGTAGAACGAGCAATATTAGTGAAAGTTTGAGCAATTTTGAGGAAGGAATGAGTTGCACCTAATTTTGAGTGACCAGAGAAATGAGAGATTAATGCTGTGGTCAGTTCATCGTATGTAGAAAAACTGAGGAATTTATCGGTTTTTATGAGTTTTCCCGCAAGACTAGATGGGTCATGACAAATCCGTGATTTTAAAATGGCTAATTTTTCCACATCAGAATGAGCTGAGCGACGTGTACATTCATTATTTACACGCCGGACAAAGGCTTGGACTGATTCAGAGTTAGTACCAGAAAAAGGAGGAATTGAGACATTATCAGATATGAGAGTAACCTGAGGTGTGGGTGTGTGAGGTGACTGGTCGTTAGACATCGTGATCACGTTGAGGAAATACACAAGGAAACAGAGAAACACTGAGTGTACACAAAATATGTAGAATAACTAGCACAATAAAGAGAAAAATATAATAAGAACTAAGGTACTTAACTAGCAGAGGACCAAGGAGGTGGAACACGTGAGCGCTGACTGGTCACGTGGTGAATGGGCGTATTTCTGGGCTGCGACACGTGGTGAAGAGCGATGGGCGTCTTGAGGGCGGAGACACGTGGTGAGGGCGTGGAGAACTTGTTTGAGGGGCCACGTGGTGATGGGTGATGATCGTCTTGAAGGGACACGTGGCGATGGGCGTCTTGAGGGCGCCACGTGGTGATGCGTGGGCAGCGAAGATGGCGCGCCGCGAACAAAATGGAGGTAGAGGTGATGGGCGTCTTGAACAGCAGGGCGAGGAGGCTTGTACTCACTCGCAACAAATGCTACTGCAGAAGGACGACGAAGGAAGCGACTGCAGGGCGTAGAGGAGAACACGAGGTGGGCGAGGCAAGGTCGTGTGTAGAGTCACTTACTGGCAGAACGATGCACGTGGGGAGGATAGAGACTTGACGACGGAGGAGGCTGAATCTTGATAATTCGTCGCTTGGAAGAACGAATCCCACCGCTGCCACCAATTGTATTGGAATAGATGTTTGCCACCCGTAGCCACCAATTGTGTTAGATTAGGATGTGTTTGGTACCGGCCTGGTACCCACGTGGCTTGGAGAGTAGAGGTAGCGTGGATGATGGAGGTCTTGTTGATGTATTGAATATACACACTTGATGTATTGAACAACACACTTGATGTAGATATAGAAATATACAAATGACTATGACCTTAGCCTGCCTTGAGAGAGATGACGACTTGTTGATGGTGGTAGCGAGCTGAGAGATGATGAGCTACTTGACAGAGTGGAGGCCGCGAGAGAAGTGAGAATGAGAAGTGATGCTGGCGGGCGACTGGGAGTAAGAGTGGGTGAAGCCAAGGGGTCGCGCGGTTAAAAATGCGCGACTATGATTGGCCTGAGTTGACCTGTGATGACGTCAAACTCACAGAGCGTTCCTGATTGGAAGCGGCACGTGTGGCCTCTGACTGGCATGTGAATTCTAGGGAGGGAATGGAAAATTCCCTTACCCGCACACACTCTCTCTCGCGGCTAAAAACAATGAATAACTTAAAACTAGTTAACAATGATTTACAGATATAGATATGATACATATGGAGACATGTATTGCAAACTGATGTTACCAATATGTATCCGTGTAAGCTTGATACAGAATGTTCTCTTTTTAAGTTATTAACAAAGAACACAAAATGACTCGAGAGGGAGATAGAGGTCCTCTTGGTACAAAGCGTGAAAATAAAAACCCGACTGACTGCGTCGGGTGGTGATCGTTTACATCGTATTGCCAACTGGAAATGGTAATTTGGCAGAAAATAAAATACAATTAATAATATATAAATAATTATTTGTATAATCCATTACAGGTTACCTCCAACTGATGAATAATTATTATGTTATCATCTTCATTAAAAGAAAATTAGATGATAGACAAAAGTAAACATTAAAATCTGAAGTGGTATATTCCTTTTACTGGAAGCTTGCATCTTTAAGAGGTTTGTAACAGGCCTGCTGATTGGCTGAACTCCCTTCTTCTGGTTCCGTGAGCGAGGTATTATTAGATAACCTACAACGTGTATCAATACAAACTTCTGCTGTAGCCTATACCTGGGTGTCATAATACCATCATCTGGCAACAATAATATAATGATGCCTGCTGACACCAAAATAGATAACGTGCCCACTATCGGCCATCAAATGTTTGTAGTGTTTCTGCTACTAACTCTGTCGTTCCATCTGCCGACTCTGATCTCCCACACACAGGAAAGAATGATACCCTCAAAAAATATATTTAAATCTTATCACTGCTGAGACATATCAAATTAAGTTTTTCACAGGTGCAATTCCACTTAGCTGATGATAGTGTGGGGATCTGCAAGGATTTTGGCAAAATATGACTGCCATAAAAAATCTAAGCATTTATGTGGCTAATAGCCAGTGAAGGGACTCTGTTCGTCATAATTCATTTAGTACTAATTTAAGCATTATGTAATCACTGTGGGGGATTAGTTTACTCTAATACAATGGCATAGATGTTAACTTACCTCTTTTGAGAGTAGTATGTAGATTTGGAGCGTGCAAAGCAGTAAGTTAAAACAAAATGTGAGCAATTAGTTAGCTGGGCCATTCATTATCTGTCAGCTACAGTATTGCCACCTGTATCAGAAATCTCGTACTATCCACCATGCAAAATATATTTCCTGTTAGTCAATGCAATTACTAATTTTTATTCATGACTTTTATCTTTTTTTTATTACATTATTTTATCAAGCTATTTGTATAATTCATTATTGTGGATCCCTCCACCATTATAAGTCACGTACATTTAAAATTTCTGCGAGTCGGGGGAAACCCTACTGAACTTTATGATATTTAAGAGTTCATCTTTGCTGAATGTTTTGAGCATTCAATGTAAAACATTGCGACATATTCTTATAAAAAGTTCCGTACTTCACTTGTATATCCTTTTATTTACAATCTGTTTACCCCACTGTATAGAAGAGGCTTTTCTATTTATGGTGTGATGGTTTATTGAAATATAAATGTGGTAAACGCTGCAAGCAATAGATGGAACAAAACAGTTTTTTTTGTAAAGATATGGTTTCTGTTCTTGAACTCTAACTTATCATGATTTCTATATTTTTTCCTTACAGAGATTTGATAAGCATATTGAGTTCTGCAATTATTACTATGTCTAATTATATGAACCAAAAAGTAAACTTTTTTTTTTACAAATGAGGAATAAAGGCAAGTAATATGGAATCATGTAGCACCAAATGCACCATAGAATGTGTGAGTGGTAGCTATTGTACATGTAAGCGAAAGAGAAGTCCAGCCAATCAGCGGGGCTGTTACAAATCTCCAACTAGGCTACAGGTGAAAGCTTTGAGTGAACGGAATATAGCAATGATTTCTTTCCATAAAACTTGGACATTTTTGCATTAAAGTCTAATCGTGGAATATTTGGAGGTTTCTGCAACACCCTAATTTGTGACCTAGGATGCCATGAAACGTAGTGCACAAGATTTATTAATGCCATTCTTTTTCAGGGGATCCAGTCAGCAGCGCACTCCTGCAACATCTGAGTACTGTAGTACCCTTGCTGGAGGAACACAATAGCCAGGCCTCCCTCTACAGTATCAACTGTTTTGACTGGCCTATGGTGTGCGACACCCAGGGCATATTCTCGTACCCTGTGCTTCGTATTCACCCTTACAGTCGCCACAATATGACTTATGATGGCCCCATCAACTCTTACCATATCTTGAGGGCCATACTCCTGTAAGTTTATAAGCAATGTATATCATGCAACTTTTCCACGTAAGTCGTCACTTTGATTAGAAAAAGGTCAGGGTCAGGAGACATGCTGAAGTTCCGTTCATCGATTGTTGTCATGCTGCTGGCAGCTGCACTCAAGAAAGTAACCACCACTCGGAAATTCACCTCCTGCTGTCCGTTGATGGTCAGTCCACCAAGAGCCAGACTTCCGTTAATTCCCAGTTTAAAATAGAGAAAGAATGTCAGAGCCATAACGATTAGTGGCGAGGAGCAGTTATGTGAAGGTACGGATGTTGTGAGCCTTCATCAGCTCAGCGTTGAGACTACTGTGAATTAACGACATTCTGACTTTTGGTGGTGTAATCATCAACGGGGTCACCAGAAAGAGCGTTTCAGAGCAGAAGGTACTTTTTTCTGTACAGTGGTCAGCAGCGTGACAACCATTGACAAGTGGGACTTAAGCGTGGCCTGGAGGTGTAAATGTGAGTGGCTTCATGAAAGTGGACAAATGGCACTGGGTCACTGCCATCCACTGACACTTCAAGTAGTAATAGGCTGGAAAAAAAAATGTAGTAAATATGTAAGCGATAAGGACGCAATGATTAGTAATAAGTCCTCTAAAAATCAGATACAAAAATTACTCACACATAAAAGAATATTTAATAAATTATAGAATTACTGGTAAGTCATCACAATATTTTAATTAAAAAAACCAAAAAGAGAATAATAAGAAAAATTGAAAAATATTATCATGAAATAAATTTGACATTAAGAGATTGTACGTAAACATATACTGCACTTGAAAATGGTGATATTCAATGTCTGAGACAGCAATACATAAATAGCTCCCCTCTTGAAAGTTGTCATGTGTAAATATATGGTTGCATATCAATTACTTTCAGGAAAACCACCCATACATGAGTGGTTAGTGCTTAGAAAATAATTATTAGCTTGTGAGTACTATTTTCATGTTCTATCACCTTTATATGATGATTTAATACAATTTGTGCAACAGAGAACAAGAAAAAATTGGCTGATGCAGCATGTATGTATTAGAGTTATACATTTGGATGGATTAGATACGACTCTGGTACTGCCAGAATCAATCATCGATGTGAATTTAGAACTAGGCTTTCCTGAGGTCAATCGCGGTCATGTTCACACCTTTCCTCCACCATTTATAGCTTCTTCATACACATATCAGAGTTGTTGTAAATGTGTTGATATGGGTGTTTAGCTCCCTAAAGTCCATTAAAGGCCGAAGCTTGTCCTTGTTCTGCTGGACTACCGCCATTAGAGGATTGAGACCTAGAATTGTTTGTATTATCCCTCATTGTAAGGAATTAGCTAAACATCTTCGATCCACTTTCCTCATTCAACCTCATAAAGAGTCCTGACCTCGCAAAGCACAAAATGTTCTGAATGTTCTAAAGAAAAGTCGACTTGGTAACATCTGTCCACTTAAATAAAACCACCCATGTATTCATTTAAAAATAGGTAGGGTTGGGATACATGTTGAAGTCTTGCTTGTTGATGTTTGTCACACTGCTGGCCGCTGCACACAAAGAAGTTCTCTCAACTCTGAAACTCACGTCCTGCTGTTGTTTACTCCATCAAGAGCCAGAATGCCATTCACTCTCAGTGTGAATGAGAAGTGGTTTCGTGGCCATGCCATACACGTGGATGTTGACAGTAATAATAGTAATGATAATAATAATGATTGTAATAATAATAATAATAATAATAATAATAATAATAATAATAATCGGTTTAATGAGAAAGGGCAGTCTTACGGCTGAAAACAATACAAAGAAATCAAGGTACAGTGGAGATGACATATAATGTAGGTACTTCAAAGTGACAGAGTGGCTTGTGTGCTGGTGACATTCTTGGGTTTTGCTTGACCTGGGGTCGGAATTTGCTGAAGCACGTCCTTCCCTCATTTGCAGCCGCGGGCGTGAAACTATTTCAAGGATTTCAAGGTCTGGATAGTTGCACTGTTAGGAAAACCACCTCTGTTTCTTAACTGGAGAAAGCTTCTAAGCGAGTAGATAACTTGCGCCATGGTGTGTACTGCCTTCTGAGTTCAGTAAAGAAGAAACAAAGTATTGGTGGGATTTGTAGATGGTAGAAACACAGCTGTCAAAACACTGGTTAAAGTGGCGGCGTCTTCACAGGTAACTTGCATTTTCACATTTTCTTTTGGTATCCTTGGTTGACTGGTGATTGCTTGTGTCCACAATAGTTGTAATGTCCATTGTACAGTGCAAAGAAGTAGTAAAGGCAGGAAGCTAGCAGGCTAGCTTAAGCGGCCCCACAGGAGCATCAATCTCATGTCCGAACATGGTTAAGACAGTGGGCCCATTGCTGAGCTGAAAGCTCACAACACCTGTACCTTCACTCAGCTGATCCTTTCCACTCATCATACTGACCCTGACATCCTCTTTTCTCCATGGACACATAAACCACAGACTTTGAACAGTCTGTGCCCACCAGCACGTTGTGTCGTGTTCCATTCACCCACACTACAACAAACAGTAGCGCCTCACCCACTGATCATCAAAAGAGAAAGCTGATTGAAGAAGAAATAGGGAAATATGAAGGAGGAGGGACTCGCCCCTTAAAAGTTAAGTTCAGGTCTCAAGCGACAGCACAAGATATGCTGACTAAAGCTTAGAAACAAGCAAATACAAATGAATATATGAAAATTGGGATACGAAAAGATATGACTGAGGAAGAAAGAATCGGATTTAATGTACTGTTAGAAAAAGTCAAGGAATAAAATAAAATGAAAACAGAAGCGAAAAACAAATTCTATTGGAGAGTTTTGCACGTAAAAATGAAAAAAGTAGTACCTACAAAAAAAAACAAAGAATAAGGGAAGGCACTTCAAAGAAAAAAGAAAACGGATGGCGGGTATCGTACACAAATATAAATGACCTAGTGTCAACATTATCAGAAATAAACGATTACCTGAGAGTCAAGAAACCAGATATATTTGTGTAATGTGACCTAATGAACCGAACCGAACCGACCTAATGAAAGGGTCGGTCAGCTGTATGGTAGTCAGAACTATTAAAGAAGCAAGCGTCAAAGGTTGTTTCTCTCTGCTCGGCCACTACAAGCTTTTTAGGCCTTCTACGGCAGCAGCGCGATGACAAAGGTAGAACCTGCTGCCAGTATAGACACGTGCTGAGAGTCGGCTCGCGTCTAGAAGATATGGACATCAATCAAATTGTGGCTCGCGCTCGAGTCGTCCTGGCGGAAGAGAATATCGGTGTAGGGGCTGCATCGTCCTACAATCAACAACAAAAAATGGCCTCGACTTCTGCTGGTGTCCTGTATCGGGTCTATAACCAGCCAAACCACTATGATCGTGCTTGTCTTGCACGGCGCAGCTGGCGTCGAGGCAGTCGGGCAGCCAGGACACATCGCCTCGTTGTGCCTGGAAACTATAAAAGAGAGGCGGTACCAGCGCCAGCCTTTTCGTTGGACTATCAGTGAATGGTGCGCTGCCGGACACGCGACTATTGGTGAACAATGTGAACTGTGATGCTCTAGTTGATGCTGGATGTACAAAGTGTATTGTGCACACTTTCCTATGTTCCCAATGGACAAGAGAAAGTGTTAGCGTGATGACAGTGAGCGATGAACGTTGTAAGTGTTTGGGAACAACTGAGATACAGATTCAGTTGCATTCTGGCGCGTCTTTGACAGTGAGCGCACTTGTGGTATCCTTTTAAACCTCTTTACTATGACTTTATTTTAGGTATCAACTTTTTTGTTTGTTTAATCCCTTACCTGCGGCACCGGTAAGCTTAATGGAAGCTTTAGATGGACGGCCTCCACCCGTTAGTAGCGCGGGTTAATTTTTTTAAGTGACGCCTTGTTTCATATAGAGAGGTTCATGCTGCCAGCAGAAGCTCCTTGAGCATATATAGCTTTGCAGTCCCGTCGAGGATAGTGTTACGGCAGCATGTGGGTGATCTTAGGCCACTCAGTGGTATTAGCAAAAAAAAGTGGCCAGCACATGCCGGGGCTCGAACTCGGCACCCTGAGCTGGTATACCCGACTGCTAGCCACTAGGCCACCGCTTCCCCGAACTGTATAAGAGATCTTCGTGGAGTGACTATTCTCTTGTCGAGAGATGTGTGGTTCGGTATCGAAGACTGTAAGGCTTCGGTCGCTGTACTAATGTTTCTTCTGGCAACGGAATATCTAAGCGGTGTCACCGAACAGTGAAGACAATACTGGCAAGAAAAGGCTATTCTGTTGCCGAGGTGGTTTACCATGCCGAAAGTGAACGATGCTGCCTCCGTCCCTGCTAACCAGATATTTCGATATGAAGTCATATTGCTCGGCATTGACGAGACGGATAAGGAGCGCTTATCAAAAATCCACCAAAATCGCTATAGTGTTTGGGATCGCGTATGGATTAGATACACCAGCCGGCGCTGTGATGCGAGGAGTTCATTGAGCTCGGTAACACGAGTGGTGTCGACCCAGAATGTGGAAGTGGACGGCATGCTTGTCACGTGCGTGATTTGAGGGTGACCAAGTCATCGCAGCTATTCACCCGGGAGCCCTCGGCTGTGGGAAAGCAGAGTGTGGCGGCCGAGGACGAATAACTGCCAATTACCATTTGGGTTCCACGGAGGATCCTTGAGAGGAATAACGATGATGATAACGACGGATCAGGACAATCGCTACCGCGTCGGGGATCAAAAGAGCGTCGACCAGTTATACCTTTTCAATATAGTGATCTATTGTAGGATCAGGAGGATGACTGTTTGAGGCTATTTCATGTGAAGAAGATGTAACGTAATTTAAGGTGTTTAAACTGTGAGTGAAGTCTTGGTTTGAAGTTTCGAACCGACCTAATGAAGGGGTCGGTCAGCTGTATGGTGTTCAGAACTATTAAAAAAGCAAGCGTCCGAGGTTTTCTCTCTCTGCCCAACCAGTACAATTTGGTTTAGTAGAAACGAAATGATTCTAAGGTTTTACCAGTTGGGGAGAAACAATGCAATGTATAGAGGCGAAACATAAACCTGTAAAAGGTAGATGGTGTAATAGTGTTAACAAGAAAGGACGTGATTATGGGGAAGATAGAAAAAGGAGAAGGTATGGCAGAGGTGTTGAAGGTAGAGTGTATGATGAAAAATGGAAGAAAAAGATACTTGGTAGTCGTATACGTTCCACCCAAGACCAATCAATGCTTGGGGGGAGAGAAGAGTATGGAGACATATTGAAAGACATATGCAAATGTTCAAAGAATACCATGGAAACGGTATCTGCAAAGACGTTTTTCCGAAAAGAGTAGTATACTGGTGGAGAAGAAGAATCATGGGGTGGTATATTGTTGGATTTAGTATTGAATAACATTATGACTCAGTGAATTAAAGATAACACAAGATTTAGAGGCAATGAAGAATCAAGACTAGATTTACCATTGATAAAGAAACTGGAAGTAATTAGAAAAGTAAATTAACAGTGCCCACTAGAAAAAAAATTGACTATGTGCTTATTGAGTTTGAGCACAAAAGAGGGGAAGATACAATTATGGTAAAGCAGACTTTGAAGGCTTAAGAATTTTTTTGCAGAATCAGATTGGAGTAACTTCCTGGCAACAATTAAGAAAAAAATTCGCAGAGACAGACCGAAGTGGTTTCTATGCAACAAGGAGCACTCACAAAGTAATTAGTTGAGTTCATCCGAATATACCTGGAAATTATAGATAGATATGTTCCAAGAATAGTTATTAGAGAAAAGAAAACGAATTAATGGTTTAATAGAAGTTGTGAATAAGCAGTAGGATTGGCAAGAGAAAAAACATGGAACAAATGGAAGAAAAGAGAAGGAAGAAACTTATGGAAAAAATGCAAAATAGCTTGATATGAATATATACTAATCTGAAGAGAAGAAGAAAGTAACTTTGAGATAAATATAATATAAAAATGTAGAAATGAACCGAAACTTTATTATAGATATGTAAATGGAAAATTAAAAACAGAGAGAGAGTAGATAAGCTGAAGATAGAAGACACAGTCTATAAAGATGCATTACAATAGGCTGAGGTGATGAATAAGTGCTTTCAGACTGTATTTACAATTCAGAATGAATAATATTATAGCAGCGGATAATTTGATGGAAAAAATAAATGTAAGAAAAGCACTGGGTCCAAATGGAGTGTTAAGTGTATAATGAAAGAATGCAGTAACCAGCTAGCAGGAAAGTTACATAGTATAATTGAGAGTTCGCTAAAGAAGAGCAGAGTGCCGCTAGATTGAAAAAGAGCAAATATTGTGCCAATTCTCAAAGGAGACAAAGAAAAACCTTGGAATTACAGATTAGTATCATTAGCAAGCGTAGTGGCAAAAATATGTGAGAAATTGTGAAGGACAGACGGTTGAAATTTTTGGAAAAGGGGTGGATAGATTGCTTCAACCTGGATCTCAAGAATGCTTTTGACATGTTACCTCACAAGAGACTGACTGCTCTAGAAACTAAAACATGTAGGAGGATTGAAGGGCGGTTTGCTGAAAGACTTTTTGAGCAACAGAGAAATGAGAACAATAATAAAAGATCAGAAGTCAGAATGGTGCAGTGTGAAAAGTGGAGTTTCTCAAGGATCAGTATTGGCCCCAGTGATGTTCTTGGTCTATGTAAATGATATGAAAGAGGAAGTGAATAGTTAGTTATATGAGTCTATTTGCAGATGATGCCAAATCACTGAGAAAAATATAAAGAAAAGAGAACTGTGAGCATTTACTAAAAGATCTAGATAAGATTCACAGATGGAGTAAACTTTGGGAAATGGAGTTTTATGCCAAAAAGTGTTAAGTACTGGAAATAGGCTGTAGTAGAATGAGACAAAGTGAAAAGTATTCGTCGAGAAATTAATGGATAAACAAAATGAATATTGAAAAAGATTTGGCAGTATGGATTACAGATAATTTTTCATGAAATAAACATATTAATAGAATCATAGGCGATGCAAATCAGCTGCTGAGAAATATAAGAATGGGTTTCAAATATCTGAATCAAGAGATGATTAACAATCCGAAAACACTATTGATTCGACCAAAGTTAGAATATGCGGCAGTGATTTGGTTACCACGTAAAAAGAAGGATATAAGAAAGCTTGAGAGAATAAAGTTTGGATTTAGAGGAGGAAGGTCTTGTATAGCGAACTTACTAAGCTTTTACTAGAGAGTGATTGATGTGACACAGGAAAGAGACGAGTGGGTTAATTGTATCTACCTGGACGTCAAGAAGGATTTTGGCAAGGTTCCTCACAAGAAACTGCTCTGAAAATTAGAAAATGTAGGAGGATTGAAAGGGAGCTTGCTGAAATAGATGGAAATCTTTTTGAGGAAAATAAAAATGAGAACAGTAATAAAAGATCAGAAGTCAGAATGATGCAAGAAAAGTGAAGTTCCTCAGGGATCAGTATTGGCCCCAGAAATGTTCTTGGTCTTTGTATATTATATGACAGTGGGAGTGAATAGTTATACGAGTCTATTTGCAGATGATGCTAAATTACTAAGAAAACTAAAAAGTAAAGAGTACTGTGAGCATTTACAAAACGATCTAGATAAGATTCACAAATGGAGTAATCCATGAGAAATGGAGTTTAATGCAAAAAAGTGTAAAATTAGGGAAATAGGATATAGTAGAATGAGACAAAGAGGAAAATATTCGATGGGAAATGAATGAATGGATAAACAAAACAAATGTTTAAAAAAATTTGGGAGTATGGATTACAGATCATTTGTCATCTGAGAAACATATTAATAAAATCACAGGAGATACATATCAATTGCTGAGATATATATGAATGGCTTTCAAATATCCGGATGAAGATATGATTAACAAATTGATAACTTCATTGATGCGACCGAAGTTAGAATATGCGGCAGTGATTTGATCACCACATAAAACCTAAAGATATAAAGAAGTTTGAGAGATTACAGAGAGCAGCCACAAAAATGGCTCTGAGCCTGAAAAATTTACCGTATGAAGAAAGACTTTCTAGGCTGAAACTACCAACTCTTGAGAAAAAAGAAAAGAAATGGGAGACTTTATAGCAGTATATAGAACCTCAAAAGGTCTGAAAAGAATTGATAGACATCATCTGTTTATGTGGGACGGCAGAACACGAGAGGACGCAAGTAGAAACTGAAAAGGACTACATGCAAGAGACAAAGAAATGCAGCTTCCCATATAGAAGTATGCCCTCTTTCCAATAGAGCTTACATGTTTAATTTATATAATATTGCTATCTAGCACCTGTCTATGTTCTTGCATTCATATATTCTTGCACACATTATATATTCACCTTTTTTTGATAATTTGAAATATTTTCTCACTTTTGCCTTGAATCAAGTTGACATTTACGTTTCTCAGTTTCACTTTTTCTTTTTTTTATCTTCCTGTAAAGGAATTTGTTCTCAGGTTTGTTCACCACCTTTTGAAGTAGTATTATATAATTTTTGTTGAATCTAATTGCCATGTTATAAGTAGATTACTTTGCTTCACATTAATAATTTTCAATTGAAAAATTATGACATTGCAATCTTTGATTGTTGCATTTGAGTGTCTTTTTTATCAGGATGGAGCAGACCACCCCAGTGGAGCTAACCAGTGTGAGTGCTGTGGAGGACATGTTGGCTCTTAAGAAAGATGTGCACCCGGCTTCTTGGTTCACAAATGCTGCCGTAGTTGGAGTCTTCTCAAAAATGAAAGGTAACAACTCAATGAAAGTAGTCACATCTAAACATTTGTTTTGTTGCTATAAAATGTTATCTAGAATTTGGTACATATTTACATTTTCCTTTTTTCACTTCATATATCTCTTTGCATTTGGTGTTTAGGTGATAAGAAATATTCTTCTGAATTAATCCAAATGCTTTTTACTTTTTTCTTGTTTCTCCAAGTTTATTGGTTCACCATGTTTTCATTTCAAAATTTTTAATCCATGCAACTACTTGCCTCGGATCTCTTAGTAAGGTTTTATAGATCTACCCTAACACTTAAGTGTGGCCATGACAGAAAAATCATCCTAATCCTGTATATACACCTCATTCCTGCACTTTTCAATCTTCTCACTATCACACACTTTCTTCTCTCAAATCCAGTAGATTTTGCAGTATCCAAAATTATATTATTCATTGCCATCAAAATGTATTTTGGAAGCATCAGGCTTAGGATATTTGATGATTAGGATACAACCTCTCAGCTGTTATTTTGTCTTTTACATTGTAATATTGTAAGTTGATGACTAACTATATAAACATTATTCCCACAATTTTCAATGGGGTCACATTCTTAAAAACCCAATTGTAAATCAGGCAATCGTATACCAAAATATCATCTAATGAGATAAATAGGGATGCGTTCCAGACCCGTATTGGGTGGTGTTAGAGGGAATTATAAATTTCCTCTAACACCCCCATAATATATTAAATATACATAGAAATGCATGCTAGAATAAATATACATAAATAAAGACATAGTAAGATCTACTAAGTGAGTTTCAGTTTTCAGCCATCCCTTTCACCTGCCCATTTGTCAAATGCGGAAAGCAAAAAAGACGACTGAAAAAATAAAATAAAAACTCAAAATTTTTAATTCAATGATCATTACAACAAAGAGAGGAGGCCAGCCGCCTCCAGAAAATATACCACTTCATAACCCGGGGAAGAACACGCCGGGCCAAGCACCCGACTTAGACTAAAACCACCATCTGCACCGCAGCACCGGTAAAAGAAACGCTGCCTTAGCTCCACCAAACCCGGGCACTCGACTAGCAAGTGCCGTACAGTAATTGTCACCAAACAGTCGTCGAAGTACGGGTGATATTTATCGAACATCAGATAACTGTGGGTTAGGCGAGTGTGACCAATGCGCAGACGAGCTACGGCTGTCTGCAAGTGACGTTCTCGTACATTAGTATAATCCCATGGATGAGACACAGTCATCGTAACCTCACCCATTTTCGAGATGGCACCACTAGCATCCCACCACTCTTGCCAAATAGCAATGATCGCCTCGCGAATCGCCGGAAACACGTCCGTACACGGGACTGGGCTAAGGGTGGCAGCCCTACCTGCCGTCTCCCTAGCTAGCCTATCAGCCCGTTCGTTCCCAGCACGCCAATGTGGCTGGCACCCAACAGAACCCAACACGATATCCCCGGTTGCTGAGTAGATACAGCCACTCAATTGCGGATAAAACTAAAGGATAAATAAAAGGAGTAGAGGAGTTCAGCGCAGAAAGTACGCTACGAGAATCACTAAAAATAACAAAAGAATTGACTGGAAGTGTAAAAATAGTTCTTAAAGCGAGCACTATCGCCGACAGCTCAGCAGTGAAAACAGAAGCGACGGCCGGAAGACTATCTCCCGACAGAAAGAGGGGAACGCAACACCAAATCCAACACCGGTATCAGACTTAGAGCCATCAGTAAAAACAGAAACGGAGTCTGAGTGAAAAGAACAGTGCTCTAAAAACAACGCACGAGACGCATATGCCGGCAAATCCTTCTTATCCTCGAAAACAGGGGTACACGGACACACCGAGAAACTGTCAGTACCCAATCTTAGGCAACCAATAAGGGCAGACAGGAGCAGAAGGAACCGACAACGCCGATAAAACAGACGCAGCCCGAAACCCAAAAGGTTTGGGGAGACTAGGACGGGTAGCATATGCAGGCGAACGGGAATCCCGCAAGATCAACCTGCAGGAACCTGCAGAAAGGCGTTGGGTCCGGAACCAACACCGAAACAACGACGACGCGGGACGCCAGCATCCACAAAGAGACTAGGGATCGGGAAAGACCTAAAGGCATCCGTAGCCAAGCGGATCCCGACATGGTGCACGGAGTCCAACACACGTAGGCGGGCCTCCGTGGCAGACGAGTAGACCTCACAGCCATACTCCAACCTGCAAAGTATGAATGTCCTGTGGAGGAGGAGGAGAGTGTCTCTATCCGCACCCCAAGAAGTATAAGCCAAAATTCGAAGGAGGGATAAGGCTTTCTGACAAGCCACTTTAACGGAACGGAGATGAGGAACCCAAGTAAGACGGCTATCGAAGAAAAGACCAAGATAGCGAGTGGTCTCCTCACATGAAATGCGCCTATATGCGAGATAGAGATCAGGGTCTGGATGAACACCGCGGAGGCGGCAAAAATGCATGGCTACTGTCTTCGAGGCTGAGAACCAGAAACCGCGTTCAGAAGCCCAACGGGAAATCCTGTTAATCGAAAGTTGGAGTTTTCGTTCAATCAGAGGCATCCGTGCAGCTGAGAAGGAAATGGAGAGGTCGTCCACATAGAGAGAACTATGGACACCATCAAGACGGACACTAATAACACTATTAATGGTCACTGCAAAGCGCGTAACACTTAGAATGCTGCCCTGTGGCACACCATTCTCAAGCGCACAAGCCTCTGAGAGAATACTCCCCACGCGAACCTGTAAAAGACGATCTGATAAAAATTGCTTAATGAAAATAGGGAGGCGACCGCGAAGACCAAAACTCAAAGAGAATAAGTAAAATACCATGGCACCAAGTCGTGTCATACGCCTTTTCCAAATCGAAGAATACTGTTACGTGGTGGTGATTATTTGCAAATGCCGCGCAAATAGACGAGTCCAAAGATAAAAGAGCATCAGTAGTTGATCGCACCTTTCGAAAACCGTAATGCACCGGGGTCAAGAAATTCCCGCTCTCCAGGTACCACATCAGCCGCACGTTTACCATCTACAGCACCTTGCAGATGCTTGAAGTCAAAGAAATAGGACGGTAGTTAGTGGCTTGTAAATGATCCTTTCCAGACTTCGAGATGGGAGGGACTACGGCCACAATCCAAGGAGGAAAATCACCGGTATGCCAAATAAAATTGTAAAGACCCAATAAATAAATAAAAGGAATATCAGACATGTGTTGCAAGAAAGCATAAGGGATGTCATCGGGACCCGAAGATGAATCATAGCACTGGGACAAAGCCGCCATTAGTTCGCCGGAAGAGAAGGCGATATTATAGTACTCCCAGCCAGGGGATACAAATTTCACGTCCACAGCTCTCAATCCCTGTCGATGCCGAGTTCCTGGTGCAGTAGGATCCCTCCGAGAGACACTAGAGAAGTGGCCGGCAAACAAGTCGGCTACAGTTTTAGGATCTGCCACCTTCTCCCCAACATGGGACAGGACCGGAGAAGGAGGGGGAGAAAACTTTCCGGAGATCTTACGGACTTTGTTAAAGACTGCCGTGAGAAGAGTTCAAAAGTTGATGGAAGATAGATAAACCCTCCAAGAACGTGGCTGAGCCTCCTTTAAAATGCATCGCGCTCGAGCACGGGCTCACCGAAAAGCCTCCAAGCACAGAGGGCCTTCACGGTGGCGGCAAAGTCTCGAAAAAGCAGACCTCTCACAGCGGCAGTACAAGCTGCGTTCAAAAAGGGAACGGGACGCTTGGGAAACCGGCCAGATATCTTTGGGATGCACTGACGGGCCGCATCTGTGAAATAGGCAGCGGCATCGTTACAAGTACCATCATCAGCCAACGGACGAACAGAGGAGATAAAGTCCGTAAAACGCTGCCAATCTGACCGATCTAAGCCATAGCAAGGAGGGCGTGACCGCGGTTCAGAATCCACAGATTCTAATAAAATGGGAAAGTGGTCACTACCGTACAAATCTGGTTGAACCCCAAATTAAAATCAAGAAGAGAATTAGAAGTACATACAGAAAGATCAATAGAAGTAAACGTCCCCGTCTGACTATAAAAGTGTGTTACATCCCCAGTGTTTAAAAGTTCCTAACCCTCATCCTCAAAAAAAGAAGCAATTAAAATCCCGCGAGGGATGGAAGCACCACCATCTCACAAAGGTTGGGGATCATTATAATCCCTCAACAAGAGGAAAGGAAAGGGAAGAACACGCGTTAGGCCGTCAAGATCTGGCCTTACGACAGGAACACCGGGAGGGAGATAAAGGCTACATAATGTATAAAATCTGCCAAGAAAAATCTTGACATCAACAGCCTGCAGCTGGGTGTGAAGCTGCTGGGGAACAAAAGGGACATCAGAGCGAACGAAGATAGCGGTGCCACCGTGGTGGCCCTGACCAGGAATAGGGGTACTGAAGAAGGCACGATACCCGGGAGGACTTGAGTGAGTGAAGTCCCCGAACATCATCTCCTGTGAACAAATACAGGCAGGAGAAAACCTGGAAACCAAAACTCGGAGTTCCTCCCAAGAGACCCGGAGACCTCTACAATTCCATTAGATGATCCGGAAAAACTATTACTTAAGATTTTCGTGGCGGGCGAATCCCTGTGAGGGACCCCCCTTTACCCTTTACTTTACCGACCTGACTCGAAATGGTAATACAGCATGTACTGGAAAGGCCAGAAGCCCCTGCAAGAGAGGTAACCGGTATACGAGGAAAAGAGTCGGACTGAAGGGTCGGGGCTTTTGAACGGGAATCCACCTTGGCAGGGGTACCCGTGCTACCCACACACTCCGCACTACCAGAGCCAGAATGCCCCTGTGAGATGGAATTAACAAGTGGACGGTCACGGCTCACAGAAGTCACGGAATCTTGGGACGCGGAGCGATCCAGTTGACGAGGCAATGCGCCTTCGACCAACGGCGTATCTTGAGAAACATCCATACCAGCCGTTGCAAGAATATCAGCAACACGACGACTAAGGGATGAAGACCGCTCCGAAGAACGGACAGAATCGACCGCAGAAGTTGACGAGGCGCCGTCAGCAGTCTTCATACGACTGGAAGAACCAATAGTGACTTTAGACGGGGGCACATTCAACAGGTCAACCGAATCCGTGGAGCTATGGTGGCGTTTACTAGCAGCCCTGTTAGATCTCCCGCGCTCTGGACTCCGAGGCGCTTGAACAGGTGGGGCAGGGTGCGATCCTGCCCTAGCGAAAGAAGACACCGCAGGGACACAGTCTACCAGGTCAGCTCATAGGGGTACTGATGCCGCGCCAACCCTTTAAACGTGACGTCATATATATATTAAACTGCTTGGCTCCGCCCTCATTTCACGCATATAATTGTTTTGTTTCTAGAAATATTTTCTACCTTCTAACAATGTTTGTGTATGAATTATATATTGCTATCTTTAGATATTTTTTTATAACATTGTCAAATAAAATGAAGTAAAATAAGCTAAATGAATTATATTATGAGCCTTGGAATGAATATGCATCAACTTCAACTCGTCATAACAAAATATTTTGTGAGCTAACTATCAATGTACAACATGCCAAAAGATGTGGAATTGTATTAGCTTCCAAATGAATATTTTTTTCTTCTGTTAAATGGATTAGCACCATACACAAATGAGCTAATACTAAACAGTTTTCGGAAAACCTTTTTTTATCTTAAATTTTTCCTTTGATACAGCTGTGTATCTTACTTTGATGTGTAGAACTAATCAAAACAATAATAATGTATGTAAGTACATATCAATAGCTAAAATATCCATTTTGGGGCAAATTTTTTATTTTATTTTATCGACCGCCCGCTGAAAGTAAATATATATCAATGTTCACACCATATTTTCTTAAAACTTTTCTCTGTAGTTATTTTATGTACTTATAATAATGGGACATTTCATAAGGAGCTCAGTGATGACTTCAAAATGTTCCTATCTGAAGTATTATACTAGATATATTCATGTATCTTGGTATGTGTTTTTTTTTTTTTTTTTTTTTTTTTGGTGTGTGTGTGTGTGTGTGTGTGTGTGTGTGTGTGTGTGTGTGTGTGTGTGTGTGTGTGTGTATGTGTGTGTGTGTGTGTGTGTGTGTGTGTGTGTGTGTGTGTGTGTGTGTGTGTGTGTGTCTGTGTGTGTGTGTGTGTGTGTGTGTGTGTGTGTAGTATATGAGTGACGTCACCCCCAGTCCACGCGCGTCGCTATGAACTGACCTGGATATATGAATCTTGCCTATGCCTTCCTTCTCTACTCTCTCGTCGAAAGGGCGTGGTCCTGCACGGCAGTTTCATGAGCGTTAATCATGGTTGTCGCGAACGCTTTCCTGGCATCATCAGCGGATCTACCGAAAGCTTTATGCAAAGCAGCTTTTATGTGTTCATACGAACCATGTTCGGCTGGTAACATATGCAGTATCTGGAGGGTTTTACCTGAGAATAGACTGAAAAACTCTATAGCCATCTCTTCTGCCTCCATTTTGTACAACACTGTAGTGTGCGATGAACGCATCTAGATCGTCTCCTTCGTGATAAAGGCTAAGCTTTATACGTGGTGGAGGGATGTTCATTACAGGAGCAGGAACCTCATGCCTCTGAACATGTTCTAACTCACGTGCACGTAACTACATCTCAGCTATTGACCTTTCATGGTCAAATTTCTGAGAGATTATTCTGTCCTCACGTCCTTGCACGTCTTTGCAAATATTCACTCAGCTTTGCCTGGGCTGTAATCCCAAGGCTCTGTGCTCTGTGCTAAACTTGGCAAAAGGGTCACAGGATTCGACGATATCCATATCCTCCATCATTTTAAATAACATAGCGCTTTCTTTTCAAACAATACTGTGTCTCACGAAGAAGTCCCTGTTCGGACTCTAATTTGTCACGGAGAAAACTGGAAGAAATATATTAATCTGGAGTGTTTAACTAGTGTGTGAAGCCACTGTGCACGAGGCTAACACAAAAAAATACAACCACTTACTTTCTCACGTGTTTGCTAAGTTTCCAGGATTATACTTCACAGAGAGAGACAGTAAAAGCTTACGTTATTTATTAAATAAATTACAGGGAAACACACAACCTATCTGAATACAGCCTAGCTACGTGACGTGATGCGAGAACGCGAAGTTTACGGAGAACGTGTCTCGGCACGCGTTATGCTGGGTTCACACATTGGCGAATCGGCTGGGCGAATGGCCGCGAACAAAAAAATGGCCAATTCGTTCCTAATTCCACGTCCGGAAATGGCGAAGCCTAGGTTTTTGACAGAAATCGCCATTTTGAGCCAACACCATCGCCATGTCCCTCGACCACCCCGCGTTCATTCGCCCTGCCAACGCAATCGTTGGAGATGAGGTGCAATATATTCGAGGGAAGGTCACAGCCTACGGCGATGTATCGCCCAACTTGTGATGGCGATGTATCGTAAGGTTGGCGAATCCACTACGATGTGTTGCCATTTAGGGCGATAATTTGCAATAGATTCTCGCATGCATTGCGATTGCTCCGCGTTCGTCTAAAGATAATTCGCTAGACATTCGCGGGCACGTTGTGGGTGGGGCAAAGTGATATATATATGATCTGAATTAATTTTCAGTTAAGTACAAGGAACAAAGGACATGTACATGATGTTATATTTCTTGTATGATGAAATATAGTTACAGATTATGTACGGGTAAATGTTTTTACAAGTCACCAAAAATTAAAATCTATGAAAAAAAACTTATTCTGATTCTGAAAGGAAACTAAAACAAATCAGACTTAAATAATAAATATGGCAAAGTAAACACTTAAATGCCCACTATATAATATGGAATAATACAACAAGTAAATAACTTACCACGTTTTGACTATTGGGCCGTTCTTGTTCGTTGTGATAGATCATGTAGGAAAAATTTTATTTTTCTTCATAATATTCATGTGTTTATTCCGCTTCTCTTACGTCATTTCAAGACTTCTCTGTTACCTTCCAACTCTATTGCACTGTTTGTAAGTGAACTATATTTCACACTAGTCACCAGTTTTTGCACTCGTATGATTTAAACCGAGATGCATGACTTGAAATTGCCACCATATAAAGCTAAATGGCAACTGTAGTACGAATAGTTGCCAGAAATCACTTGAAATAATAGTTTTGTATTATCATTAAATAATACACATATATGTTTCGTTGCTGATTATTGCAACGTTTTTTGTGTTCTGTTCATCAAAATAAACTGATCACGGGGTACAGAGCACTAATTCTAAAATGATTTTCATTAAAAAAATCTTTGTTTTCTATAACTTTCATTAACAATTAATCTTTCCTTGCTCCTTCTATCACATTATAAACATCATCCTTTTCATTTATAATCAGGCACATAAAATTTTTTTCTAGGAGCTTATAAAAATATTCATAATCATGGAGCAACACATAATAAAATAATCAGGGAGCAACACATAGTAAAATAATCACAAAGCATGCACATCATACATCATAAATCCTACTTAAAATATTCTTACACTAAGTAAAATAATCACAAAGCATGCACATCATACATCATAAATCCTACATAAAATATTCTTACACTAACATCCTAACAGCAGTTTTTTAAGACTGCATTAGAACAGAGCTTCCACTTACCCCACACGTCTGCAGCTCCATTCTGAGCTGAATTGGTTGAACTTCCAAAATGGAAAAGCTGAGTGAAGTGATTCTATAGGCCGCTACAATCTGAATATATACACTCAAACTAGCAGTTACCAATTCTAACAAGACACAACATTTGGGGAAGTCCCTACAGTTATTTTCCTTACAATTCCATAACAGTATATTTCCTTACAATTCCATAACAGTATGATTCCTTACAATTCCTTAACAGTATGTTTCCTTATAGTTCTTTAACAGTATGTTTCCATACAGTTCCTTAACAGTTTATTTCCTACAGTTCCTTAACAGATTATTTCCTACAGTTCCTTAACAGTATGTTTCCTACAGTTTTTTTTAACAGTGTATTTCCTACAGTTCCTTAACAGTGTATTTCCTACATTCAAAGAGGTCACTTTCCCTTACAACACTCTGGGAAGTAAACACTACATCTGTAAAGGCTATATTCCCTTAAACTCTGAATGCTGATGTAAAGGTAATTTTCCTTTGTACATTTTGTTTCCTGTATCCTGTATAAAGATTACCTTTGTGTTAGTTTACCTGGCGTTCCGTTAGGGAAACACCTATTGTCT
Source organism: Cancer borealis (assembly GCA_036785275.1). Lineage (NCBI taxonomy): Eukaryota > Metazoa > Arthropoda > Malacostraca > Decapoda > Cancridae > Cancer > Cancer borealis. The sequence goes on from JAXIVD010002634.1 coordinate 45,197, forward strand.
TAATTTTTATCCATGGAGCTCCTAGCCATAAAGAATTTCATTTTGTATACAACAGTTTATTGTATTACAATATGACATATAAAGGTCTTATCTTATCTTTAATTGTAAGCTTTGTTTATAATGTTACACATCATGGTGCAATCCCCTGCGCTGCAGGAGTCAACAGCTGTTAGCATGATGTAATCATGAGGCGTAAGCAAGAAAAATACCATACTTGGTTAAGAAAGCAGACACCTGGAAAAAATCTCTCCAAAACTCTGAGTCCGCTTATACCGCAAGGATAAAATGTGAACCTATACCACCGAATAACCAGCACTGCTAACAATTTCTATACACTGTAATTCTAGCAGGTTTTTTTTTCTATATCAATTAACCGTTGGCGCCAGTAGGCGCAGATGGACTTGCTTCGCCTGTTATTTGACGTAGGTTTTCAGATATTTTTTAGTGACGCCTCAAATATTTACGTTCTCTCTTGAATATGTTGAGAACGTGCGAGGCTAACTGCTACTACAGCCTTAGATGTATATAACATTGTAAGTCCCGTCTGAGGACAATATGGCAGCAATTTGGGTAGTCCTTGGCCACTCGGCGATGATATCAAAGAATGAAGTGATCAGCGAATAACGGGGATTCGAACCTGGGATCCTAGGCTCGCATTTCCGACGCTGACCACTAAAACTTGTGTTCGGTGATTAATGTATATGTATTAAAATAATTATAAGTTCCTTTATATCAACACAAAACCACAAGTTGTTTCCAACAGCTGATACACTGTTAGTAAACACTTACCGGAACACCATGGACGATCGCATGTTTAAATTCTTCAACATTTTTCTGTTCATCTTCTAATGTTAAGAGGTCTGTATATGGATTGTATCACTTTCGGAAATTCCATCATCTTTGGAATCTTTGCAGTTCTCCTTTTCTTTGTCACTTTCTTGCCACCGTAAATCATCTTCATCTCCGATCATCGCATTTGAAATCCCACATTTTTTAATGATTTTACGAAAGTTGTTTTTACACAAGCAGCTTCCCAAGACTTCACCACATAATCACAGAACATTATCTGCTGCGCAATTGATGTTGCAACCTTGGACTTCTTAGATCCAGGAGCTGGCTGATCGATAGATGGATCATCAAGAAGCACGTATAGGAATGAATGCAGAATGGTTGGGATTGGTTCAGCTTCAGATGAGAAAGAACCCGTATAAGCTTGCCGCATTTGAAGATATTCTCGACGGAGGATCTTGACTGCTTTGTGCAGGGTGGATACTTTAGTTGATGCATTGTCTTTCATATCAACTAAAACTTTGGATAGGTCATCATCGAAAACAAAAGATCAGCATAATTTAATCTTTATTGCCTTGATGTCAGGAATCATGCGCTCAATGTCCTCTTTAAGGCGTGTTGTATTGCAGTTGATGAATAGAAAGCCGAGAGCAGCAATACGCTTAGCATAAAGCGTCATCAAATGAGCCATTGTTAGCGAATCCCCTGAACCACGGTTATCTTCAATAAAGTCAAGTAACTCATTGAGAACATGTGCTCGCATCACCTGCTTGTTATGACTCTCAGCGATGTCACATCCGACCGTCTCCACTTTCCTATACAACCGAGTTAGGCATGCACGATGATAGACGGCATTGATAATGATCAAGTCACCAGCGGACAACTTAGACAACAGGCTTTTATCGCTCAACACCTGAGTACGGTCATTGACTTTTTTATCCAAAAAGTGTAGCAGCTTTTTTGAGCTCTGTCTTGTTGCCCACTTCATCACAAAAGAGACATGAAGAGTCAACTGGTTCGCTCAAAGATGTAAAGGGTGATGTCTGTGTGACTGGCCTGTCTGCACTGTTCATGGGCACGAGTTTTTACCGAGCTAAAAGACGCTTGTCCTAGATGGTTATTCCAGGCTCTCTGCACTTTCTGATTGTCGACAGCATTCCTGCAACCTTGTGCCACACTACATGATTAGACATCATCAGCTGCAGTATATTCTGAGTATCACTGTCACCAGTATTCTCTACGAATATATCAGTTTTCAGTTTCTTTAAAAGTTTTACCTACATCTAGATGTGTCTTTACCCACTTAAGTACGTGAATACGTATGCTAGTTCGGATTACTGTATAGCCATTTTGACAGTTTTCATTGATTGAACCTTCTAAGAAACAGTGACAGATGCTGGTTCTTGCTTCACATTTCTTATTAGGCATCTTCTTCAGGGAGGCTTCACTTTTCTTCCAATCACGCACATACTTTTCATTTACTGCATACTACCTTGCTGCAGCACAGTTGTTTGA
>JAXIVD010002634.1:52500-56407 GCA_036785275.1 Cancer borealis
AACCCTTAAAAAGTTTCTGAGCAAATTAGATAATGAGAGAATAGTGGTGCTAGCACAACAACGGGATAACGTGCGAACAATTGAACCAGCTTTACCATCCCAAGGTGCCATAGCACGTAACCCTCCGAGAACACCAACAGGGAGGGGCAATTTAGAAAGAGTCGAGAGGAGACTTAGACAATGGGATAGGAGAGAGAAACATTGTCCTTATTGTCGAGCTAATAGTCATTCTATAGCAGAATGTCGTAAACAACCTCGCCTAGGCTCCTGCTATGATTGCCTGCGGATGAATTGTCGAAGAGGACAACCAGGTTGTCCCGGGAGAATTAATATGACTCGAGGGAGAATAGCGTGACTATCACCGGTCATTAACCTGGACGTTAACCACCATGTGCTCGAAATAATGTTAGATACAGGTAGTGATGTATCTCTACTTAAGCTTAGCGCAGCGGAAGAATTAGGGCTGGAAATAAAACATAGTTCAAGAATTCCCCCATTGCAAGGAATTACGGGTCGTAAATTACGAGTTTTGGGTCAAGCTAGTGTTATCATTTCTAGTACCAGTAATCACCCAATTACCATTAAAGTAGCGGTAATTCCTGATAATTATCTGCGTCCATCAGCCTTGCTCGGTATGAATGCCATCAGTCAAGCTACATTTACGTTAGATTACCAAGCAAGAAAAGTTTATTGGAATAACTATTTATCCTTTAGTGTTAACAACAAATGAATATGGTAAAGTTCAAAGGGTGGTAAGAGAAACACGACCCGCCCCTAATAACCACCCCAATAACCGCCCCAAATATGGCCGATTAACTACTCGTAAACACCTGGACTGTTACTTAACGACCATGGTGGAAATTAAAGTCGATGAACAACCTAACACAGTAGTAATGGTTGAAGCCAGACATCAATACGTCCAGAATGGAATACCAATGGTTATGACTGTCACTAAAGATCAAACTTTGTTTATCCCCGTCATTAATAACACCAAGGTAGGGTTAAACTTGCACCCCGGAACATTGTTAGTCACCTATGAACGAGTACAAGATGAACAATTAGAAACAGAAGAAACCCCCGTTACTATCTCCCGTATTAGTGAGGCTCTTGGACCTGAGAATGATTGCGTTAGTAATTACCTAACACGCTGGGAAAAACTGCAGATCATCCTAGAATCTCGTGACTGGTCACATTTAAATCCAGAACAGAAAGAACAATTATTTCAAATCATCCAACAACATCAAGAACTCTTTATAGTACATCCAGGCGAGTTAGGTTTAATTCAAGCAGAACCAGCTCATATTCAGGTAGACGATCCAAGACCTTGCCGTACGCCTCTATACCGTTATCCCGAGAAAGCAAAGGAGGCGATTCAGTCAATATTAAAGGAGTTAGAAGGGAAAGGTATTATCGAAAGTTCAACTGCGGCTTGGCTGTCCCCAATAGTTTTAGTTAATAAGCCAGGGGGAGACAAAAGACTCTGTTTAGATTATAGAAAAGTAAATAAACAACTAGCTATGAATATTCATCCTCTTCCTAAGTTAGAAGAGTTAGTAGAGAATGTATCAGGAAGTGACTACTATGCCACTTTGGATATGAAGGATGCATATTATCAAATCGCCCTCGATCAATCCAGCAGGGACCTAACTACTTTTAGTGATGGAATCTCACTCTATAGATTTAAAAGATTGCCCTTCGGTTTGAGCTGCAGCCCCGCTTTATTCGCTAGACAAATGAACCAAGCTCTAACCCCCTACTTAAAGAAAATTGGGTTAAAAGTTATCTTGATGATCTTATTGTGTATGCAGCAGACTGAGAGGCTGGAAAAGTTATTTAAACACCTAAGGTCTGTAGGTATAAAACTTAACCTCTCCAAGTGTAATATTGGTCAAAGACACGTAAAATTCTTAGGACATATAGTGTCAAAGGAAGGGTATCGTCCTGACCCACGTAACGTAGACGCAGTAACCCAAATGAAGCCACCCGCTACTATCAAGGAAACGCGACGTTTCATCGGGATGTGCTCATTCTATCGCCGCCACATAGAAAAATTCTCAAAGATTCTGGCCCCCCTCTTACCAACCTTACTAAAAAAGGCCAAGTATTTGACTGGACCAGTGAATGTCAGAATGCTTTTGAGACTTTAAAATGTAAACTCACCCATGCCCCAATCCTTTCTAAAGCAGTAATGAATCAGGAGTTTATATTAGAAACCGATGCCAGTGCTACTCATGTAGGAGCAGTGCTGATGCAATATGATGGGAAAGAACCACGAGTGATAGGATTCTTTTCAAAGAAATTAAGACCGGCCGAAATAAGATACTCTACAACCGACAGGGAAGCGTTAGTTGTAGTGTTAGCCTGCCGGAACTTTCACCATTATTTGTGGGGAGTGCGCGTCCTGATCCGCACCGATCATCAACCCCTCATTTCTGTGTTCAGGCAAAGAACAAAATCGCCCAGGATGAATAGGTGGATATTAGAGATGAGGGAGTTTCAGTATAAAATAGAATATAAAGCTGGATCTAAGAACGTGGTGGCTGATCAACTAAGCCGTCCAGTTAAGGTAGTTAGAATGGTAGGGCAAGATACGTTCCTAGGGATGACCAAAGATGAGTTCATACAAGCCCAAGTAGATGAACCCCGTTGGCGAGAAATGAAAGAATATTTAGAAGGAGGACAAGTACCACGAAATAAATATCCTCCAGTAATCTTAAATCAGTTTATTGTAGAAGATGGAGTCCTTTACTATTCTAAACAGAAAAGAGATAACACCTTGCTCTATTTGTTGGTGGTGCCCACGGTGATGAAAAAGAAAGCCCTTACTATTGTTCATGAAAAAGAATCAGGACATTTAGGTCAACTCAAATCAATATTAAAGGCGGAAGAATATTTTTATTGGCCAAATTTAAAGGCAGATGTGAAGAAATTTGTAAGAGAATGTCTAACTTGTCAGCAAACTAAGTCAGCCTCAACTTTGCAAAGGCAGTGGCGAGAATTGCCTCCTGTAAACCAGCCTTTGGATAGAATCAGTGTAGATATAACTGAAATGACTCCTGCTCGAGGAGGTCATAGATATGTATTAACCATAGTAGATCATTTTTCAAGGTTTGTAAAATTGTTAAAATTACGTTCGAGGCAGGCTGAAGAGGTAGTTAGGGGTATTAGCTCATACGTGGGGGATTATGGAAGGCCAAAAACGCTCCTGGCTGATAATGCTTGCGAGTTCCGTTCTCACCTCCTGGCGGACTTCTGTAAAGCCCAAGGAATTCACCAAGTTTACTCCACTCCATACCATCCTCAAGGAAACTCCATCACCGAACGTTTACATAGAACCCTTAAGTCCGTGTTAGCGTGCTTGAGTAAGGGTCAACCAACTAAGTGGCCCGATTATATCACCCAGTGCCAACAAATACTCAACGCGGCAGTACACGAGACCACAGGAAAACAACCACACTACTTAATGTTCAATCGCCACGCTCCGAGATTTATAGGGATAAGTCTACCACAGGTGGACGATGAGATAGACATTGGTGTCGCCCTGGAGGTAGTGAAACAAACTTCCTGTGACAACAGCCGGAAGTGGTTGGCGCGAGCAAATCTCGGTAGAAAAGAGCAAACAGTAAGTGTGGGTGACCTAGTGTGGCTAGTAGTGGCTAGTGTGGCAGCATAGAAAGTAGATAGAAAGTAGTAGATAAGAAGGTAGAGTTTATACCGAAACGGTACACTGATGACAGCAGTGTCAATAGAAAGTAATATTTACCTACGGTACAGTGGCATTAACACTGACCCTCGGTACATATATATATATATATATATATATATATATATATATATATATATATATATATATATATATATATATATATATATATATATATGAATATGTATGTATATATATATATTA
>JAXIVD010002635.1:2500-47500 GCA_036785275.1 Cancer borealis
GTTGTGGTGTGGATGTGTAGTCAGTATAATATGTGTGGATGTGTTTGGATCACAAAAACTGTACATAGTGTATAAGACAGCCATTAATTTACATTTCCTCTTTACATCTATTTCTTAGCGTTAAATTTGCTTATCTTCCTGTTTTTATCTTTGAATTTCTTGATCTGACTGCGTCGTCTATTTACAAGACGTTCACATTCATAGTTATTCGTTGCTTTTTTGACGTAATATAATTGTAAACATTGTACATTGCAAGGTACTGCATTGCCTGATGTCATGAAGGAAATAAATAAGAAATGATAGTTTGATGAATTTATCTTTGAGACAATGAGTTAAAAGTTGCATGAGTAACCCTGAGCTCGAGGAGACGGTGTGACGGCGCTGACTGTGGTGTTTCAGGTCCCTCGGCGTCTTGGTCTACGTGCTTTTGACTGGATTCCTGCCCTTCGGAGGCGATACGGACCAGGAGACCTTCGTTCAGATCTCGCGGGGGGAGCTTGACTTCCCCGAGGAGCTTTTCGAGGACATCTCCGCCGAGGCCATCGACTTCATCAAGAAGCTACTCATCAGGCAGCCCGAGTGGGTGGCGTCCCTACCTTGGTGTTAATTGTGTCAACATGTAGAAGAAATATCTTATTATGACTTTGCATTGTGGTTTGATAGTAACTGTTTTGTTTTGCTTTAAGAATTATCATTAATCTCTTTGCTAATTCTGTTACCCCCGCCAGGCGTCGTATGAGCGCCTGGGAATGCCAGAATCACGACTGGATGAAGAAAGAAGTGACCAGACCCATGCCGTCAGCAGATGTAGTCACCGCTGTGCCCGCAGCGCTGCCCCTGTCAGCACCTGTAGCTCCCACACCCACGACCCCCGCACCCACGACCCCCGCACCCACGACTACCGTACCTACGACCCCTTCTGTCGTCATACCCACACCTATACTATGCATGCTTCCTACACCCACATCCACCACACCCGCGACTAACATTCCTACACCTGCCACACCCGTCAGCACCATACCCACACCTATACCCACCACACCCACGCCCACACCATCTGTACCCACCACGCCAGCTTTGCCAGAACTTAACACACCCACCATTGACATCGGCCGCCCGCCGCTGCATCCACTCACCCCCGTCAAGCAGTTCACTCCCGGCTTCCCCGAGCCCGGTTCCTCCTGCTTCAACTCTCCCGTCACCACTATGCCTCACTCACTCCTCCAGCGGTCTGAATCTCGTTCTTTATCCAGACACAACCTCGACCGCATCAGAAGCATGTCCAAGTCTCGTGAGGTGCTATCTGAGAGAATCCAAATGTCCAACCTGAAGAAGACGATATCGAAGTCACGAGAGAGGCTCTTTGATGCCAGACTTGGACTCTCGAAATCCCGAGAAAGGCTGATGGGTCTTAAATCCTTCTCTCAGTCAGTAGAGGCTCTGTCAGCTCTCTCTCAGTTGAGTCAGGAGAACGCTGTCTACCAGAGTTGCAATAACATCTTTGTGCCCATGATCACGCCCACAACTAAGGAAGCCGATGTGTGCAGGATGTACAAAAGTCTCGCCGCCATCGACCAGATCGACGAGTTCGACTGCACACACAAACTTGGGTACTTTGAATCCAGGCTGTCAAAGGACGATGAAGACTACAACGACATCGTGACCAGACATAACACCAGTCTCAACTCTGTCATTGCCGTCCAGGACACCAGCAAACCAGGAAGCGGCAGCTACATGGTGAATGAAGCAAGACTCAGAGGTGGAGGACGAGGTGGCCGAGGGAGTGACGTCTGCGACAAGCGGTGTCCTCGCCATAACCACAGGCAGCCCGAGGCACAACCCACCCAGAGGATCCCAAGAGTCAACCGAGCAGAGAGGATGAAGAAGGAAGCACAGAAGAGGCGCAAAGAGAAAAAAGAGAGGGAGAGGGAAGAAAAAGAGAAGCAAAGAGCACAATCAATAGCTGACGCTGAAGCCATAGCTCGCAACAACAAAGTCACACAAGAGAAATCTGGTGACAATGCAACCTCGCCTGGCGGGCGGCGGCGATCCATGTCCCACGTGGAGCAGCGCCTGGCCGAGAGACATGAACGTCAGCAGGAGAGGCTGGAAAGGCAGGAGAGGAGGAACAGTCTCAGCCACAAAAGATTGGACTCTGTTGATCCGGAGAAGAGCCCCATCACTGAGAGGCAGCGACCAGGGAAGAGCTCGAGCAGCCTCGGAGTGCTGCAGGAACGTCCCCGAAGCACTACTCCTACTAGGAAGACTAAAAGCAAGAAGACCTCGAGTGGAGGCAGCGACGTGTCCCAGGCGTCCTCCCTTGAGAGCGTAGACGGGAATCTCGAGAGTCCGCGAATCCCATCCCGACCCCAAAGACCTACCACTCTGGACTTACCGGAGATTAAGATCTTCCCCGAAGAAGTAGCTCCAGCGTGCTTCAGTGGAGACGTCAACGATAACATCCTTAATGAAGACTCTCGCGGGGATATTGACGAAGCCTACATCTCCTTGGAAGACCCCTGCGTCAGAAGCCAAAACACACCTCCCGTCTCTCACAGCGAGCCGAGTACGACTAGTATCTGTTTGCACACCAAACCTGAACGCCAGGTGAGGAAGTTTACAGATTTGCTCGACAACCCACTCTTCGTCAAACAATTAGAGATCAGCAACAAAAACTGCATCCAAAACAATTCCGACAGCGAAACCAACGACGATCACGAAAAAGGAAAAGACCTACATGCTGTCTCTGAGCATATTCCGTTCAGCCAAGTTGAACTCGCCATCATCCAGGAAGAGGTAGGACAAACCCTGAAAAAGCCCATGACCTCCTTCACTCGATCCATCTCCACTAGCAGCGACGTGGGCAGCATGGTGAGTGAGAGCAGCGAGTGTTCCCTGGACAGAGAGGAGAGTGGAGCCCACAGCCCAGGCACCGACACTGACTTCCCGACGGAGTGGAAGAGTCGCAGCCGAGCCATCAGCGTCCATAACAACCCGACTCCCCACAAGCCGCGCGTATTGTCCAGATCGAACTCTATACACCTCGAGTCCCCTGTGAACCCGGCGCGTCCCTGGGGAAATCTTTGTGACGGAGCCGTGGCTCGCGCCATGGAGAAGTTCAATATAAAGCCTGAAGAGCAGCCGACCACGGAAAAGAGCCGGCGCCAGTCCTCCCCCGTCATGTCCCCGTCAGCAGGCGACGTTTCTCCCATGATGCACTGAAACTACCACTGAACGAGTCTTTACCATACCAATGTTTTCGCTCGTCTCCAGGAACCACTAGTCTATTGTTTGCCCACCAAATATTGTTGCATCAGTCATTATTGTTCAGCAGCTAACGCGTAAAGACACGATTACCAATAATAATGAATACCAATAGAATAACTAAGTCAGTTAACCTTTCAAGGCATTAGTATAACCAAATGTGACGAAGGTAAACACAGCACGCAGAACTTTATGGTTACTAACGCTAATCAATACGTCCCCAGTGTGTCGTTTGATCCTCGCCGCTAGTCACCGTCTTGCTGGTTGGCACAACAGATGTCTGGGTTGTTGTGCCTGAAAACTGTCATCTTTCCCTTACATTGCGCCAGCAAGCTCCTCGTCTGCAGGGAGTAATTACCACCTTTTTCCCTTCCATTTGATACAATTTAAGTAAGTCTTTCGTGTTTTGGCGATGCCATGAGACCATAGATGTTACCACGCTATGCAAAGAATAATTATAATCAATCAATGTAGTGTTTTGAATGATAATGACGTTCTAAGTTTCAATGTTTGAGATGCTGAAACTTATGGTTATGTATGAGCAGCGTAATCCTAGAGTGTCTCGGTCACCCAACACTTAGGAACCGATGCAACACAAACCTATGATTGTGATACACTGCGTGCCTGTGTTTGCCTTTACTTTATTCTCATCCCAGACGTGCCTGCTGACGCGGTGCTTCTTATAAAACGGGTATTTTACACTTCTGACCACACTGGTGCCGTGCTCAGCCTGCCCTCGCCCCAGGAACCTTGCGGCTTGACATTACGGGAAGGATCACTGAAACTCCGCATGAGATAAAAATAATGAAACTAATTTAAGAATCGATTGAAACAAATAGGAGCAAAATTCACCCATGTATTAGTAAATTCAAATCGAAGTGCCTGTACGTTTAAGTTAACATTGCCTTCTATTGGGTGAATCAGCTGCACCGCGGTTCTCAGTGCCCATCCCCTGCTTCAAGCATCGCCGCTCAGGACCAGCCGCTGGACGGAGGGACGAACATCAGTAACCCTGGGACGGACGCAGGACAGGGCGGCCCCATCCACCCCACCACCTCCAGACGTTGCCAAGTGCTAAAGCTTCTGTAACCACAAATACATATATATTCCATACCAATAAACTTCTACGAAGCATATTTTTGTTGTATTTCACTTGATTCAATACTGGAGATGAAGAGTAGCGCCTAAAATCTATGCTCCAGTCCATGTAATTCAGTATGGGTTTGTATACTTATGATAGGATTATTCATAGCCTACTGGTATATTTTAGAAGAGTCATGTTGTGAAAAAAAATGTTTATCATGTATCCACTATACTACCATTTTTTTTTTTATCATGTAGGAATAACGTTTGATATCACTATTATAATAACTAGTTAGTTATGTATGGCAACAGGATTACCAACATTTCCAGCTTATTATACAGTCACAAATATCTTTTCTACTGTCAACTATTGCTTTTATAATAACACATTAACCCATTTTTATGTGCATTACCAACATATAAACATTGTGGGATACTGACCCTTAATAATTGTTAATGGAAATAAAAATATGACGACGATGCCAACTGGCTTTAAATACTGCTAGTCAGCAATTCAGTAATGTTTTCTAAACCTTCTCAACACACCTTGAATATTTCCTCTTAATATACAAACTATAAACACTACATTTGAGAGTATTATGAGGAAGGCAGTCTTGGGTATTCCTATGAGAGGTGTGTACAGAATTTCCCGGTGATCGTACGCATTCCTGCAAATGCGCACGACAATTCCATAGCTGGTGTTGACTCGCTGCTTCAGGGAGTCTGTTCTGTGTATCTTCCTCGAGTGGTGTGTTGCGCTGTTCTATTCTTCGCTTAGTCACTGGACTTATGAGTGACATACACACTTTTCAGTGTTCAGGACATGTAGCTAAGGACACAGTGACTCATCCTGAATCACAATTAAACAAAGGAAGTGTAGTTTCACAATTATGACCATGAATTTGTTGTGCTAAGGATTCATAAGTTCCTGCAGGCGGCCATAACACATTAGTACCATTGGAGTATTTGCTGAGGCGAAGATAAGGACCTTGCCTGGCTTGAGGGTACATCAGGAGGAACCACCACACAACTGGCCAGCTAATTAGAGGTAAGGTAAGGTGTAACAACAACTGGAACTATTGTAATGGCTAGCTGACACCTCTCGCCTTGCCACACGTGATGAATAGGCTACTCGTTATTTATTTTTGTCTGACTAAATATTCGTTGTATATTTATTCCTATTGAGTGATTTAAATGTGTAGTGTGTATTGATGTTATAATAGGATGCATTTTAGTGTATTTATTTGTAATGTAATGTCAAGGTGGTGGTGGTGGTGGTGAGCAGAACGTAGCCTAATTAAGGGAGGACAGACAGTGTGGTGAAGTAGGAGTACGATTGAAAAAAAAGGCAGAAAGAGTAGAGTATGAAATATTTAGTATAGTGGGAGAGATAACACGTGGTGGTGGTTGTAGTGGTGGTGGTGATTACTAGGACTATTTTGCCACGTGTAGCTTGTGGTGAAAGATCCAGTTTGTTGTACAGGATAGCTTAAAGCATAATATTAAAAAAAGAAGATATTTATACAGCTTTGGGAAGAGACTATATAAATGGTAATGAAATATCCATGAAGTACATTTAGACTCATGAAAAGTTATATATTACTAGCTCTAGTCTATAGTTTTCACGCATAAATACGAAGTAAGCATTTGTGTAAGTTGATAAAGAAGCTGTTCAGAAACAATGAAAAAGGTACCTGCAGAGTAGTGCATCTTTACATATATGTTTAATGCGGATATACATCGTACTCACGTCAAACAACTGGCTCAAACAACTGGCGTTGTGGTACTATCGAAAGGTTGCGAGTTTGATCCTGGCTCACGGCAGCTTCTTGAAGAGAGGGACCGCTCTCTTGTTAACCCGAGCAGAACTATATAGTCCATAGATGCCTAGTTCAGGAGGAATTATTTACTCTGCTTTAGTCAAACATCATGTAGCAGGCCACTCAAAAAACATCATTCAAAGTAGCTGGCATTGCCTTACTAATAGAGCTATAATTATGATGCAAATTATATAGGATTGAAAGAAATAGTAAACATCATTACAGTGTATATTCATAGTTTTGGATTTACAGCCTAGCGACTCAAAATTTCTCAAAAACATGATTTAAAACAGCTGATTTTGTCCCACCAATACAGTTACAAACATTATGAGAGAAAACATTATACATTATTGTAATGTATATTAAAAGTGCTGAGCAATGAACTGTACACTTAGCTGTCATTGTTTAGATACGAGACTGTATATCGTTATTTAGACATTTCTTTCTCCTGTTTTGTATGTGCAGTCTAGAGATGATATTATAAACGTTTGGTAAAGGCTTTAAATGGGAAATATTACTGAGTGTGTCTTAGGGACGTGTGTGTCAGTGTACGGAACAGGTAAGGTCACGTTAATAAGCCCTGTCAACCTACCTGTGCTGCGGTCATGTCACCTACAAGGGCCTCACATTTCTCCCCGAGTACAACTTTTAATCTAATTTTATCCTCCATATAACGTTTAAAGGTGTTTAATGATGTCACTGCAATACCTGATAACCTGATTACATTATGATACCAATCGCTCAGCATTTAGAAAACTAGACCTGCGATGGAGATTTTTTCATACTTAAATAGTTGTGAAATAGAAGGCTTTTGATTAAAAAGCTCTGTCTAGGGATCAAAGGTTAAACATAAGGTTATGACCGTTTATCATAGCACACTCGCATAGATCATACCTCCGTGGTCCGGGAATCACACTTTTAAGGACGTGAACATGTATATTCCTGTTATACACACTCCCATCGACTGTGTAGTGTTATGACTGTGACTTTAACTGTGATCTTGTGGAACTGACCTTTATTCTTTTAAGGTTAGAGTATAATTAATGTTTTTATTACATACGTTTACTATTCTTTAAGGAACTTATTATTTAGCTGTTTTAGAAAATGGTTAGGGTTGAAGAAGTGTGGAGAGAACATATAGCTTAGATACCCAGGTAAGGGAACTGAGATATAACAGAAAACATAAAGTTACTGATGTAACCGCAGACTATTCTATGTGTATCGCCTTCTCTAGAGTTATTCGTATCATAGTTTTCATACACAATTCTTATGTTTACTGCAATACAATAGACTCATTCACCAAACACCGGTGCTTCCCTCCCCCCAACACCCAACTCCATACATACGCGTCATATGCACTAGAACTGGTGCCCTACACATTACTAAACAAAATCACAATGAAGTAGAACAAGTGAATGGTTTAAACTATAGTCTTCCAAATCTTAACATAGATTCCTGGTGGGGCAGAATCTAGTATTCCCATGGGTCCAACTCTGCCAAATTTCGTTAAAGCATTTTATATACCTTTTACTTATGTACATCAAGTTCTAACTGGCTAGTTCACATAGACAGGCAGCGTTGGCCACATGGGAATACTGGATTCTGCCTCACCAGGAATCTATGTTAAGATTTGGAAGACTATAGTTGAGCGCTATTGATATAATTAATTGGGATTGTACTACTACGACTACTACTATTACGACTACTACTACCGCGACTTCTACTACGACTACTACTATCACTTATTCTAATTATTATCAACATTATCATTGTTATTATTATTATTATTATTATTATTATTATTATTATTATTATTATCTTTATAGAGATTTTTATTATTATTATTATCATTATTATCATCATTGTTATTATCATTATGCTCTTTTCCTCAGAGTATAATAGAAAATCTGTTCAACACATTTCCTCTTTATTCAAAGGCCTACATCTGTGGAAGCATATTTGAGTATAATGGAGCTTAGTGCATACATTTTAAGCTATCAAATTATGCCAATAGAATAGCAAGAAAGTAAATTATGGAACTCAAGGACCATCAAAAGCGCCCACAACATACAAGTGAATAGTTTCCGAAAGATTGAGTCTCGTAACAAAGGACTTAGAACGTCAACAACAGCAAAAACTAAAATTAACAACTCTCTCTCTCTCTCTCTCTCTCTCTCTCTCTCTCTCTCTCTCTCTCTCTCTCTCTCTCTCTCTCTCTCTCTCTCTCTCTCTCTCTCTCTCTCTCTCTCTCTCTAATTACAACGGAGATATTGTAACGAAACTCCCAATGCACCAAAAACAACACCAACACCAATAACAACAACACGAACAACAAAAAACAAAAGACTAATGCATCAGAATAGTCACAAAATCCCATCGCCGTCACGCCCTTCTGTTACTTATATTTTTTCCTTCAGGTACTTTTTCGTTTCATGTTCCCGTCCCTCATTCACTAGTGTTTGATAACAATAATGATAATAATATTAATAATAATGATAACAATAGTAATGGTAATGAGGATTACAATACTGTTAATCATAATAATAAAAATAATAATAATAATTATAATGGTAATAATGATAATGATAATAATGATAATGATAATAACAATAATGATAATTTATTGTTATTAGTAGCAGTAGCTATAAGAATAACCATGACAACAACATTTACAACAATAACCATGACAACAATAACATTGTAACGCGCACTATAATGCACAAAAGACTGAAGGAAATGACAAGGATGATGATGATGATGATGATGATGATGATGATGATGATGATGATGATGATGATGATGATGATGATAAGGAAAAGAAGGAGAAACAAAACATGAGGGAGAGGAGGAAGTAGAAGAGGAGGAGATGGGAGACCTAGATGCCTTTACAAATTTAAAGTAATATTTGTTATGATAATGAGAAGAAGAATATAAATAATAGGAAAACCCTTTATGATCCTTACAATATTTTATGCAATGCTAATGGAGGACGTAACCAGAGAGAACATAATGCAAATCACAAAACTTCACCAAACATCATAAAATAACAAGTTCTTACAATCATCCTTCACTGAGCAGCACACACACACACACACACACACACGCACACGCACACACACACACACACACACACACACACACACACACACACACACACACACACACACACACACACACACACACATGTATATCATATTACACCTACCTGTTGGTCACCATTGGAATGTGTTTGACCTTGTCTTAGTGTATGTCCAAATTTACTCAGACATATTTATTATTTTCCACGTAGGATCCAAATAAGTGAAGGCAGCGGAGCATGTAGGAAGGTAAACATTGCACTCAAGGACCTACCTCGTCTGTGCCACCCTCAGGCAGGTACTGAAGGAAGGGAAGTAATGATATAACAAAGAAATATATACATAAGTAGGTTTGATGTTTGTATTGTGGATGAGACGAAGGGGAGGCTTAGTCAGATGTTATTTCCGGTATTGCATTGATGGGAGGCTTTTGGACTGATTGGTTCGTGTGAAGAAAACGAAAGTGTGTTTTGTAATAAGAGTGTTATATTATTCACTTTGTATGTCTGTCTGTGTTTTTTTTCCTCTCTCTCTCTCTATCTATCTATCTTTATCTCTATCTCTCTCTCTCTCATAACAACGGAAATATTATAACGAAACAACAGCAACAGCAATAACAACAAAAAAACAAAAGACTAACGCATCAAAAAAAGAAACAAAATCCCATCGCCGTCACGCCCTTCTGTTACTTATATTTTTTTCCTTCAGGTACTTTTCGTTTCATGTTCCCGTCCCTCATTCACTAGTGTTTCCTGATGTACTGGCTGGGGTGAGCGATAGCATGACAACTCCGCCCTCCACCAGGCATTACCTTACTCCTACGTCCCGCAGCGCCACGGTAATGCTAGTAACCTGCTGTCACATTACCGTCACGCCCCTTTACGTTAGGCTACAAGAATTACTACATTATACACGCCCTCCTTAACGCCGCCCTTGCACGACTTCACACATTACTTGGTGTTTTCTTTGGCTTTTTCACGCCTTTCCTCACCTACTTACTCCATTCACGCATTTCCACGCCTCTTCCACGCCTCGCCACTCATCTCTGAAGTCATTACACGCCTCTTAACCTCTTCCTTGCACCACCACCACAACCTCCTCCTCCTCCTTCTCCTGCTCCTTCTTTTCCCCTTCCCCTTCCCCGTAACTGGACCCGCGGCCTGGTCTTCCCTCCAGCCAGTGTCAACAGAATGCCAAATATGTTCAGGAGTCCCAACAACTCTCCTTCCTCACCTGACGCCGCACACTTGCCCCAACTTTCAAGAAAACCATAGGAAGTAGCAGACAACCGCTCTTCACTACGCCCTTCCCTTTGAGTATCACCGTCACCGCCGCTGCCGTAGCTTCCTCGTCATTGTAGCTTCCTGTCCTGCGGCGATGTGGGCGTGAAAAGGAGTATAGATCAGGGGTTTAAGGAGGTATCATAAGACACGCACGATTAACTTAAGGACGAGATACCATCAGTCTGGGCAGTGTATCAGCGAGCCATTATGGGCATGAGCAAAAAGCGGACGACGTGTGCAGCCTCCTGACTCAAGGGCACACACACACACACACACACACACACACACACACACACACACACACACACACACACACACACACACACTTACACACACACTTACACACACACTTACACACACATATGAGAGACAGACAGACAGAAACACGTGTGGCCTTGAGTGCTGTGGTCGATGCTGTTGTTTCCTGCTGTTTCATGCTGTTACCTTCCTGTTCTTTCCTCATGACTAGTCAGAAAAAATAATTGTTGTTTCTTCATGACAAGTTTGGAAAAATAATGACTTAAAACAATGGCCGAGTACGTGACCACAATTCATATCTACGGACTTGTTTCTTATTGAAATATTACTTCATAGAAAACGTAAATTGAAATAACACTCTTTCTTTCTTTATATATCTATTTTTCTTTCCTTCTTTCTTTCTTTTTTGCTTTATTTTTATTCTTTTCTTTCTTTCTTTCTATCTTTCTTACTTTCTATCTTTCTTTGTCATTCTTTCATATTGTCTCTTTCTTTCCTTCTTTCTTTCGTTCTGACTTGTGATGCTGTTTAAACGTGTATGTTTAGAAGATTTTCAAGAATGACCTGGAATTTTTTATTGGAATTATTTCTATACGTCAATAAGGCTTTTTATATCCTCCTCTTTTATCAGTTATATTTTCTTTTTCTCTAGCTACGTATTTTCTCCTTTTTTTCTATAATGGTCAGGTTCAAAAGACAAATTATTCACATAAATATGAAACCAAACCAATTTATATTTCCTTTCCACTTTTCTTTCACCCAACAAAATCTTGGTTTCTTTCATCACTTAACAAAACTTCTAACCTACGACCTCTTTTTTTACCCATAATGCCTTGGAGGATTTGGCGGGAAATGGAGCATGACCGTTTACCATCAAGTGTTTTTTTCCTTCTTCTTCGATCAATCTTAGTAAGTATTGGTCTTTGTAGTCACTTCAATGACCTGAATATTCTGATAAAGCGGCAGGCGGTTAAGTTAGAGGAGGAGGAGGAGGAGGAGGAGGAGGAGGAGGAGGAGGAGGAGGAGGAGGAGGAGGCTTCATCTATCATTTAGGTAGAAAGTGTTTGGTTCTTTTGCTCTTTGATTTAAGAGATATAGATAGATAGATAGATAGATAGATAGATAAATGGATAGAAACAGATATATAGTATACAGCCCCCCCCTTTCCCCCCCCCACACACACACTCAGACTAACAAACAAACAAACAAACTAACTAACTAACTAACAATATGGTAGGAGGAATGAATAAACAGACAGGCAAATATACATATATGCATACATACATACATAAGCAGACAGGCAGGGAAGCACACACACATACACACGCACACATACACACACACGTACAGACGGACACGGATGGGCGCTGCTCACTGTGGACGTGACCAGCTGGGCGCCACCACGGACACGGACAAAGCTGAACATACTTGCATAATAATAATATTAGTGAGAGGAGCACACGTGGTCAGAGAGAGAGAGAGAGAGAGAGAGAGAGAGAGAGAGAGAGAGAGAGAGAGAGAGAGAGAGAGAGAGAGAGAGAGAGAGAGAGAGAGAGAGAGAGAAAAAAAAAAGAGAGAAAAAGAAAGAGGTCACAAAATCCATATTCTTAAAGTACTGTTTGCTCAAGTACCTATGTCTTATATTTGATTTATACGTTAATTTTATACACTAATTTATTCATCTAGGTAATAATTCGTTTATTCATTAATCATGTATGTAGAGAATGTTGTGTGAAAAAGATGGTGTAATGGTTTATCTCCTGACTTGCCTTCATGAGGGCCAAAGTTCGATACCTGTCCGCTTAAAATCTCTGAAAATATTATTCCCTAATTTTCTATAACTTCCCTATAAGTCCGGCTTGCATTTTTATATCTATTAATTACATCCATCTACACGTATTGATATCCATTCCTGTCCTTTTGATAATCCATGTTAATTAGGAAAGCACGAAGGTAGCATAAGCCTCGTTTAGGTACTTTTGTATTTGTAGGTGTAGTAGTAATAGAAGTAGTAGTAGTAGTAGTAGTAGTAGTAGTAGTAGTAGAAGTAGAAGTAGAAGTAGTAATAGTAGTAGTAGTAGTAGAAGTAGTAGTAGTAGTAGAAATAGTAGTAATAGTAGTAGTGATTGCAATGGGGACACGGCAAGCCACCCATCAAAGTAAGGCACAGAAACACTCCCGCAATATGATGTGGAAATCGCTTTGCTCCCTCCATCGAGTCTTGACAAATCATGTGTGCGTCTTTTCTTTTCTTGGGGGCGCTGTCCGGAGCAAGACAGGCGGCCCAGGACCTTCATTATCGGAAACCTAATCGTGTTACCAAAGATTTTCGTCTGTATGTGTAATCCTTTGAGGTTCAGAATCGGAAATGGATCAGAATTGTTGACGTAAGTTCTGGGTGGTTGCGTCTGGTGAGTGGAAATATATTTTATGTACATGATGGAGTACAAGAAAAAAAAGTAAGAGAGAGAGAGAAAGAAAGAGAGAAGGGAAGGCAAAGGGAAGGAGTTGTAGTTTATATTGAAGCGCGAATTTTGTATTTTATTTTATTTATTATTTATTTGTTTATTCATTCAATTATTTATTCAATTTTTTCTTTGCCTGCCGAGGATAGTCTGTGGAAATCTTTCATACTGTATTTTTTCTCCTCCCCTTCCTCCTTCCCTCCCTCCCTCCCTCCCTCCCTCCCTCCCTCCCTCCCTCCCTCCCTCCCTCCCTCCCTCCCTCTCTCCTTCCCAAATGAGAGAGAGAAAAAAAAGGTAACAAAAAAGATAAACTTATACACCTTGGAAAATCCCACTCGACATGCCCCACAAAATGAAAATAATTTACACCTAAGTTTATTTAATATTACAAGTGAGTTTTGAGAGGCAGTACATTATATCCAATCAGATTAGGCAACTAGAAGACCAAAGGGCAAGTGTACATGAATCCCATCCTTACCTAACCCTTAGCGTTCATATGGAAGAGAGAGAAAGAGAGAGTGAGAGAGAAAAAAAAACTGGAATAAGAAGTGAGGGGAGAGGAGGGGAAAAGAAGCGACCTTTGCATCCCCTATGGTCCCTTCAGCATGGATTTTCATATGCGTCGTCAGGAGTAACCACCACCACCACGTGATTTATGGGATTGCAATGACAGGTCGGTCCCTCAGCGGGGCAGTGGGTGCCTCCGTACATGGCGGGGCGGTGTGGGGGCTGCTGTCTCCCTCCATGTCACCCGCCCCACCGAACCCCACCCAATCCCACCCAATCCCACCCCGCCACACCCCAACTAGGCACTCACTTCCAACCTTTACTGTCCTCACTCCCTCCTGTCTCTCTCCTCCCCATCCTGTCACCCACTGTCTCTAACTCCCTTCCTTTCCTCCTTTCTGCACTGCCCCGTCCAGCCCCGTCCAGCTCCGTCCAGCCCCGTCACCCTGCACACATCACCCTTCACCCTTCCACCTGCAGATTGTACCGTTTTCACATCCTCCTTTCTACCCTATCATACAAGACTCTTCTCACTTACTTGCCTTTCCTCTCCCACTTCCCTTCCTTCTATTCCTCCCTCAATTTTTAAAACTAAGAATACATCGAGAAGCAAGTGGATTATTGGAAAGATTTAAGTAAATGAGAAGAAGGATGAAAGTCATATAAAATTACTTGTTTCTGTATGCTGCTTCTCCCTCCGCCATCTTCACAAGTCCTCTGCCTTTGCCTCACTCCCGCGTGCACCGTTGTATATCTCTTTATCTGCCTCTCTAGTGTTTAATCGAGGCATCATTGTTATTATCATATATGTTAATGAGACTCAACACCATTTGGTGCTACTTTGGCTTGTTATCTACAAGGAAAAAGTATCTACACCGTACAAGTTTTTTTGAAATAGCTAAGTTAGGCTAACCTAACGTCTAGATCGCATACCAAAGTAGACGTTCGTTCTATTGAGTTATAATGAAATTGAATTGGAATGTAATAATAGATGTAGGAGTGTAAAGTATTATGCATTTCTTTCTAGGCAAGCAATGGTGAAATACAATTTGATATTATAGTAATCAGAAAAATAAGGCCAGATTCGTGTTCAGCATAATCTAAAACCTTATTGTACCAATTTTCATGAGATTCGGAGGTGTGGAAATTTTCATGAAATTTTGTAGTTTTTTTAGGTAAATCACATATTTTGAAATAACTCAAAATGTATGGGGCTTAGGTAAAAAACATATAGAATATAAATAAAAGAGCAAGATACGTTCATTCTATTGAGCTATAGTAGAATTCAATTGGAATTTAATTATAGGTGTAGAAGTGTAAAGTATTATGTATTCATTTTTTTAATAAAATTTTAATTTTCTTCATAGATATTTGAGTTATTGAAAAGACGATGACTTTATGATATATACATAACCGAACTCCATAACTTTACTTCTATATAATTTTCCTTTAAGACTAATATTAACGTAGTAAAATGGGAAAAACTTTTTCGACCTCAATTCTGGTGGAATTTACTGGCCACAAAATGAAAAATCCAAATATTATAGTAAGGACAAAACTAATTCCAGATTCGTGTTCAGCATGCCCGAGAACCCCTTGGTACCGATTTCCATGAGTTATATTGAAATATTAACAAAACCTAACTAACGTTTCCCACCCATTTGACTTTTTCGCTAAAATCATGATATTTTGAATAACTTGAAAAGTATGAAGTTTACGTCAAAAATGTATGGAATAGTGTCCTCCTTTCCTTCCATCTTACAACTGACCTTCCTCTCCTCGTAGGACCTTCAATTTCACTCACTCGCAATATAAAGTGTAGATTGCATTCCAAAGTAGATTCATGACACGTACATAACAAGCCAAAGTAGCACCCACCATTTTGCTTTTTTATCTTAGTATGTATTATTTTTGTGTTATCACTTTCGTTCCGTCTTTATCCACCTCCACGTCTCTCTTCATCCTTTTACTGTTATTATACACCACTTTTTCATCACTCTTCTTTACTTTTTTCATTTCCATATCCCTCATTCCATCTTCTATTCCTCCTCTTTTCTTCTTCTCTCTATCTCCTCCTCCTCTACTTCTGCATTCGTCTTCCACTCCTTCACATCTTCTCTACTTTGGTTCATTGGTATAAGATTCCCATGTCCTCCTTATCTTCTATGAGGGGTATTGTATTCCATTACCGGCACGTCCTACTACTACTACTACTACTACTACTACTACTACTACTACTACTACTACTACTACTACTACTACTACTACTGCTGCTAATGTAAAACTACGATCGCTTCCACTCTTGTTGTTGTCCCTCTCCCTCCCCCACCCGTCTTTCTCCCTCCCATTCCCTCTATCTCCATTCCCTCTCCCCCCATACCTCCACCCTACGTTGTGACACATGTCAGGAATATCAAAAGTCCTCATCGTCTCTCTCTCTCTCTCTCTCTCTCTCTCTCTCTCTCTCTCTCTCTCTCTCTCTCTCTCTCTCTCTCTCTCTCTCTCTCTCTCTCTCTCTCTCACACAAAGGAAGGAAAACAAAGGGAAACGAGAGATTGAAGAAAAGAAAGAAGAAAGCAGACGAGTGAGCCTTCTTCCTCCTCCTCTTCCTCCTTGTCGACGTCCTCCTCCTCCCAGCCAGCCAGGGATGGGTGGGTGGGGAGGAGCCTTCCATTCTGCTGTTTTTGCCTCTATCAAGTAAATATTATAGTAGTAGTATAGCTAAACAGATAGCCTCGTTAGGTCTAGTAGTACTGTTGCTGTCTGTTCTTCCGTTATACTCCTTTGTACTCCTTTTTTTTGTACTCTTCTTCCTCCTCCTCCTCCTCCTCCTCCTCCTCCTCCTGACACATAGCAGAACAATTACCTTGCACCTCCTCTCCGTCCATCATTCCTTTACCCAAAACAAGCCTTCCTTAAGCTAAGTATTGCTGTATTAATATGTAACAACCGGCCATCAGATAACGCGGCTCGATGCCCTTATTACGGTTAATCTCCTGTATCAAAGTTCCGGGAAGGTTCGTGCAATAGTTACATTACCAAACGGACCTTGCACGTATTATTAAGCAGATCCGGATTCTAATAATGTTCTCAACCGGACCCGGATTCTGGTAATGTTCTTAATGGGACCTTGGTAATGTTCTTAACTAGATTCTGGTAATGATCTTAACCGGATCTGGGTTCTGATAGGTCTGGATCCGGCTTATTCACGTCTATGTCCTGTGTAAACTTTATAGTGTGTGTGTGTGTGTGTGTGTGTGTGTGTGTGTGTGTGTGTGTGTGTGTGTGTGTGTGTGTGTGTGTGTGTGTGTGTGTGTGTGTGTGTGTGTGTTTGTGTTTGTGTTTGTGAGAGAGAGAGAGAGAGAGAGAGAGAGAGAGAGAGAGAGAGAGAGAGAGAGAGAGAGAGAGAGAGAGAGAGAGAGAGAGAGAGAGAGTTGCTGCCAGTCAGGTTCATGCACGGGGTCAAAGGTCAAAGTAAGTTGTCACATATATTTTCTGACCTTACCTTCGCTTCCTCCTGTTTTTGTTTTGGTTCTTGTGTTTGTTTGTGTGTTTGTTTATTTATTTATCTGTTTTTTGTTGTTTGTTTGTTTGTTGTTCGTAGTGTTTGTAGGACATGAATGGAGTGTGGTATTTTTTTTTCTTTCTCTTACACACACACACACACACACACACACACACACAACACACACACACACACACACACACACACACACACACACACACACACCAGCGTTACCTACGACCTTGTTTTTATCTCGTGACCTTGAATGTGGGGAGGCAGGAGGGGTGTAGGGGTTGAGGTCTATTTGTCTGTCTGTCTCCATCTATGTTCGTCTGTTTGTGACTAACTTTCTGTCTGTCTTTATCTGTTTGTCTGTCCGTCTTCCGTTTAGTCTGTCTGTTTCTATCTCGTTTGCTGTGTCTAGCTCTGTCTCTGTCTGTGTGTATGTATGTGAATGTATGTATGTATTTATGTATGTTTGTATTTATGTATGTTTGTCTATATGCCTGTTTGTATGTCTATCTGTTTTTGTCATTCTCTCTCTCTCTCTCTCTCTCTCTCTCTCTCTCTCTCTCTCTCTCTCTCTCTCTCTCTCTCTCTCTCTCTCTCTCTCTCTCTCTCTCTCGCAGTACTGATGATATCCTTATTAGGGAAGAGTTGAGTGTGGAAGAGAATAAGTAAAGAACTGCATTCCATTGCCTAACCACCACCACCACCACCACCACCACCATCACCATCACCATCACCATCACCACCACCACCACCACCACCACCACCACCACCACCACCACCACCACCACATTAATCAGAAGTCAAGGAGTAAAAAAAAAGGATAATCAGAGTCAATTGAGTTCTTGCTATTATTTTCTTTTTTTTCTCTTTTTTTCTTTTTTTTTAGTAGTGAAATGTCTTTTTTCGGGATGGACAGGGAATTTTTTTTAAATTTTTATTATTATTTTTTTTTAGATAAGAGAGGGATTTTTTTTCTTACCTGTGTTTAATTTCTTCGATTTTTATTATAATTTTCATGTTTGTATCCTATAGTTCGTTTTTTTTTTTTTGTTTCATTAAGTTTGTGTTCATAACCATATTGTTGTCTCATGTTGTTGTTTCTTTTTATTTCATACATTTTTATTTCTATTTCGCGTTACGTTTCCCTTGAATAGCGTTCTTGGAGTGTTGGGTGTGAGCTACCTCTTATTATATTTTCCCTTCTATTTCATTATCTTATTTCTATCTATGTATGACTTTCTCTCTCTCTCTCTCTCTCTCTCTCTCTCTCTCTCTCTCTCTCTCTCTCTCTCTCTCTCTCTCTCTCTCTCTCTCTCTCTCTCTCTCTCTCTCTCTCTCTCTCTCTCTTTCATAACCCTGCCCGTGATGACAAGTCCAACCACATGTACCTCTCCACACACCTTCGTCAGTGACAGGTAGGACGGCACCATCATTTATCTCCCCCGCGGATGCCCGATGACAGCCCGAGAGCGATCAGTCGGCCGAGGAGGAGGAGGAGGAGGAGGAGGAGGAGGAGGAGTACAAAGGAGTACAAAGGAAGAACAGACAGCTACAGTCCTACTGGATCTAACGAGGCTGTCTGTTTAGCTACACTACTACTACTATAATATCTACGTGATAGAGACAAAAGGACAGCAAAGTGGAAGGCTCCTCCCCACCCACCCCTCCCTCCAGCCGAAGCTGGCCGGAAGAGGAAGTGATACCATGTAGCATGAAAAAACTAACATGGAATTTGTATAGGAAAGAAATAAAAAAACAAGGAGGAGGAGGAGGAGGAGGAGGAGGAGGAGGAGGAGGAGGAGGAGGAGTTTATATGACCCTGCGTGGTATGTTTGTCGTTGTTTTGAAAGAGAGTGACACATCAAGGAAAACTTCACTAACTGTTTGTGTGTGTGTGTGTTTGTGTGTGTGTGTGTGTGTGTGTGTGTGTGTGTGTGTGTGTGTGTCTGTGTGTGTGTGTGTGTGTGTGTGTGTGTGTGTGTGTGTGTGTGTGTGTGTGTGTGTGTGTGTGTTGAAATTGCGTCGTTCATGCTTCCTTAGTTGGTTTTGTGAGTCAGGTCAGGTTGAACATCGTAGGGAATGAGAGAGTCAAGCAGGAAAAGAAGGAGGGAAGGAGGGAAGGAGGGTGGGAGGGAGGAGGGTAGGAGGGAGGAAAGGCAGGAGGGAAGGAGGGTGGGAGGGAGGAAAGGCAGGAAAGCCACTTAAACATTAGTATTCCGTCATGAGTAATGGTGAGATTTATGTGCTTGTATGTTGACGTGTATTTCTCTGTTGACATGTGTGGCTGTTTAAGACGCTGTTCATTTGTCTCCGTGTTTGTTTGGCATCCTGTGTGTGCGCATGGCTGAGGATGACGCCCATTGTGCTGTCTTTGCTGTGATTCTGTTCATATTTTCTCTCTAACAAGCACTTCTTCTATGCAGTGTTGGTATCAGGTGCCTGCCTTCACACCTGTACAGAATATGACAGTACTAATAATTTTTTTTCATGTCTAGGTTCTTCCACGTGTCTCTGAATACCTACACGTAAAAGTTCCTTCATTTATTACTTAATACAATAACTTATGTAATCTCGTTATATAAGTATCGCATTTCTCTTCATCCTCATCTGAGCATTCATTTCATACTTATTTTCCTTTGCTTCTTTCCTTCTCTTTATTCCACTTACCATTTTTCTTATATACTTATTTCCTTATTAAGACTCCAATATTTATTTTTCTTTTACCTCACACCATAATTGTTTCCTTGATATTTTCTCAAGTCAATATTTACATCAGTTTCTTTTCTCTTTGTTCTCTTCTAAGTCTTCTTCACCCAGTCAGTTGTAAACATCATCCCGTCACCTTACTAGCGTGTGTTGAAGGTGCATCTTCTGCGCCTCCTTCAGGGTGGCGTGTGTGGCTAACAAGGGTGATGTGTAAGGTGTTGACAATCGATTCTTCGGATTGTGATATTGATCTCCACCACCACCACCACCACCACCACCACCACCACCACCTTGTTTTTCTCTTCCTGCTGACCCTTCCTGGTGATTTCATCTGGTGCTCGTTGTAGCGGTAGTGGTGATTGTGAAATGGCTTATCTCTCTCTCTCTCTCTCTCTCTCTCTCTCTCTCTCTCTCTCTCTCTCTCTCTCTCTCTCTCTCTCTCTCTCTCTCTCTCTCTCTCTCTCTCTCAGTCGTTTCATTATTACCAATTATGGAAGAGAAGGTTTGTGTAGGGAGGGACTGAAGGGATGTTGGTGGGCAGCTGTCACCACCACCACCACCACCACCACCACCACCACCACCACCACCACCACCACCACCACCACCACCACCACCCCCACCACTTCTACTACTATTACTACTACTACTACTACTACTACTACTCCACACCATCCATTCACCACTTTTAACCACCTTTCATAATCCATATATATCTTGCACACTTTCTCTCATTCCACCCATTTGCCTCGTTAATAGACATGCATTATCACTCCAAAATCACTATTATCTTATCCTCTTGAAACCCTTGCCGTCTGCGCTAACTGAGTCTCTTCCTTAAGGGGACTCAAGACTAAACGAGGATTATGTCATTAGTGTGGACACGCGTTCTAACACCGAGGCCTTAAAAGCTCTTCCTTATTATGGGAGTGACACGGGCAAAGGAGGGAGGAAGGGGATGGAAGGATAGAGGGAAGGGGGGAGGGAGGAAGGTAAGGGTTTGGGATGGTAAGAGAGAGGGAGGAAGGGGATGGTAGGCTAAGGAGAAGGAATGAGGGGGGAAGGTAAGGGATTGCGGGATGGAGGGAGAGAAGGAGGTAAGATTTGTAAGGGAAGAAATGGACAAGAGGGTGTAAGGAAAAGATGAAGAAAAGGAGGGAATGAGGATGGTGTCTGGGATGAAGGTGGAGAGGAATTTGGTGAGGAAGCAAGAGGAAGGGAAAGGGAAGAAGATGAAAAGGTGGAAAAATGGAATGATGAAAATAAAGAATAATAGTAAAAGATGAATATATGATAGACATAGACAAATTAAAAGTAAGCAAGCCAAGAAAAGCGATGAAAAAGAAGATACAAAGATGGAAATAAATGCGTAGGAGTAATATTATAAAAAAAATAAGCACAAGCAAAGCATAAGAATGATAATATAGCAACAACAACATATAAAAAAAACACAATTAACAATGAAGCTTAAAGGTGAGAATGTCCGCTTAGCAGTACAGGTGAGATTATTAAGAGACGTAGTGAGGAAAAAAAAAAATATATAAGAATACATATAAGGAGGTGACTGTCTAGGGTGGTGGTGGTGATGGTGGAGGAGGCAGGACCTAGCTCTGCCCCGCCCCTCCTGCCCCGCTTCGCCCCGCCCCATCCCGCCTGCCCCGCCTGCCCCGTCCCCTTCTCCATCTCTCATGATTTTTTCGTATGCGATATTTGGCTTCTGTGGGTGGATTAGCAGGCAATTTGATGTGTGTGTGTGTGTGTGTGTGTGTGTGTGTGTGTGTGTGTGTGTGTGTGTGTGTGTGTGTGTGTGTGTGTGTGTGTGTGTGTGTGTGTGTGTGTGTGTGTGTGTGTGTGTTAGCAAGGTATGATGGATGAACACACGACACATGATTAAAAAAGCAAGGACAGCTGTTAAAACCTCCAAGGATGTCTCTCTCTCTCTCTCTCTCTCTCTCTCTCTCTCTCTCTCTCTCTCTCTCTCTCTCTCTCTCTCTCTCTCTCTCTCTCTCTCTCTCTCTCTCTCTCTCTCTCTCTCTCTCTCTCTCTCTCTCTCTCTCTCTCTCTCTTATTATCTGTACAACCTGACACTTTACCTGCACTTGTTGTTAACTCAATACACAGACACACTCACGCCCTCCACGCCCGCACCAAAAACCTACACCAACCCTTATCCACACCTTCATTATCCATTTTTTGCACGCCGTAACAAATTTTATCAATGGGGGTCTTCTCTTCCTCTGACGCCTTAGACTATGCCGTGGGTCCGGGCCTGCCAGATAAGGCCTACAAATGGAGTGCAGAAGTAAACAAAGATATATCAGCAAGGACTTCAAGGGGACGAGTTGACACTAGCACATTAATGGAGATCAGCTTTGGAATACTGGTTTGCTAAAGGTGGGGCCGGTGAGGCGAGGTGTTAAAGCTAAGTTATAAGGGCAAAAGGCCTGGACCAGCTTAAAATTCAGCTTAGATAGGTATTAGTGCGATAGGCTGGGTGTGAGGGAGGTTGCAGAGTAAGCTGCATTAGGCCTTCTGACACTTTGTAACCACTTCCCTTATCGCTCTCTTTATCGGTCTTATTTATTCTTGTCTCCCTTGCAGCTTTTGGTCCTGTCAACGTGCACTTTGCGTTTTTCTTATTCATTTTCATCCCTTCACTCGTTCGCCATCAGGAAGAGGTGTGGGATGGAGATTAGTTATCATTTTTATCTTCATTCTCTTAGATGGCCCCGTGTAGTACTAAACAAGGGGGGAGGAAGGGGTGAGGGTTGTGTTTTGTGTCCAACTGACCCCACGCTGGACACTCCCTCTCCCTTGTCCGTGTTCCAGCCTTGTACCAACTATGTTTCAATCGTTTTTCTGCCGTTTCTTTCCACCTCTGTTGTATTTATAATTTTTTCCAACTGGTTCTTGCGCCTTCGTGTCTTAGCTATCAGTGTCTCTGCCTCGCCTAGATTATTTTTAGGGTTGCGCTACAGAAATACTGGATACGGGAGGCAAAGGTATACGGAAGCTGACGAAGACCAGAATACTTAAAGAAAAAAATGATTATATACTGTTGATGTTGAGTTTCCATAAAAAGACGCGGGAAATGTTAAGTCCAAGGGAAGTGTAGTTTTTTTGTATTTATTTTTTATATATTTTTTTTAGTGCCTTGAGATTCCTGTCTTGTAAGGAGGAGGACAAGGAGATAAAATGGCGTGGCGTTTGCTTAAAGATAGACTTGACTGCATGTTTCAGCAAATAACTATAGTCTTTACGTTGTGTTCTATTTATTTATCATATTTTTTTCTTTTCTTTTACTACTAGTATTATTTATCTGTTTTTTTTTTTTATCTCCTGCAGCCGACGACAAGTGTGTGGCTAGGCTGTGTTGGCGGGTCACATGGGGTACAGCCGCTAGTAAGTCGTCGGGCCACACTTTGACGGCGGGGCACGATGGCTGAACCCCCACTGTACCTTGAATGTGACCCTCCACCCAGCACTGCCACCACACCACCACCATCACCACCACCACCACCGCCACCACCTTCTCCATCATTCTAATTAACTCCTGTCCTTCAGGTGAGTCGCGTGGTATTAGGGCTGCACCTTCAAGACCATTGCGTAGTATGTTTCTATTCAATCAAGTGTTATCGTGTTGCTCATCCTCCCATACCTTTGTTTCTTCATTATTACTTTACTCTTCTTCGTTTGTTCTTAAGTCTCCTTCTCTCTCCCTCAGCATACTCTTGTTTCCAGTCTTTTGAGTCTCAGTTACTACCACTTGCCGAAATATAGGAAAAAACTACAACAACAATAACAACAACAACAATCACATTCAATAATCCAAATAGCATGACAATCGTTGCTGGCATTGATACCTTGTGTAGGAAGTAAAAAACACTTTAATTGTAGTTGTATTAATAAGAGGAAGTAAAACAAATGAACTGAAATCTCCGCTGAACATCCAAGGACACTCGCACAGCTACCACGAAATGTCCCGCTGTGTTGGAAGTGAACTTACGTCGACGGGGCAGACGGTGGCTGTGATTATCTGCGACGACGATTAATGGGAGGGAGGAAAGGATGCAAGCCGCTAGGGAGATGACCTTGTTCCTAGGGGTGGTGATGGCGGCAGCGGCGGCGGCATACGTTACCTCTGAGCAGGGAGTCGCTGCAGCCATTAGTCACGGGTGTAAAATCCTTCCTCTCCTCGTGCGCACTAATAAAAGCTGCTCCGTCAACACCCCGGCGGCGCAACACCCATAAGGAACATTAGATTTATTACGGTTATTAATGAAGATTTATGTATTATGCAAAGGCACCGCCGAGGAACTGCAGACGAGACGAGAATGCAAGGAAAGGTGATAGCGTTTCCACGACGAATTTTAGTTCTTGGGCGCAGCGAAGTAGTGCTGCGTTACATCCTGTTGCGTCTGCGTCAGGGTTAGGGTGCTTGCGCTTCAAGATAAACAAAGACGCAGCACCACACGCCCAGCAGGACTCAGCGTTACGATCGTTCAAGGAATAATAAGTCGAGGAGGAAGGAGGTACGAAAGGGAATGAAATGTTGCTGCCAGCCCCTAGTGACGCTGAGACCAGTGATACCTTATCTTGTTTTATGTCCACGCCCACAGCCACGCCTGCACATTCACCCTTCCTTTTGTCTGCCTGCCTGCCTGGTCTGCTTATCCTATCGCCACGTGGCATATAAAGTAGCTGCTGATTTAGTAAAGGAAGCCCAGCGCGCGAACCCCAATGCAGCAGCAGCAGCAGACAGGTAATGGTAGCCGTTAGGTAACCGTTCACTAGCAAGGTTTTATATATACAACAACCTCACGTGACATGCAATTCCTGCTTTGCTTACTCCTCTATGCTTTGGATTTATTTAACAGCTCTATTTATCCTGTTTTTCTTCCTCCTTTTTTTCTTTTCTAAGCGTCCAAATGGAGTTGTAATGGTTTTCGATCCTCTTTTTGTGGGGTTCACTTTTTTATCTCTGCATCATATTTCATATTTTACGTTCTCTCTAATGGCTTTATTATTTTGTTTTCCTCCTTCTTCACATTCATTCCAAACTCAGTGCAGTTATAGTTATTTTATTGCTTATTGTTCCTTTCATTATTCGTTCCCAGTGTCCGGGATGAGTTTTTAAAATTGTATTAGTGTTAATTTTTTTTCTGTTTAACTCGTTCTCAAGGTTCACCATTTAGTAGTGGTTATATTCTTTCCTATATTTTGTTTCTCTTTACCTGCTTCCTAAGACATAGATCATAATTTAGTTTATTTTCTTGTCTATTCATAGATGGTTTTACCTTCATAGTGTCGGACAAATTCAGTAATTTATATAAAAAAATGTTAGTCCTCCAGCCCTACCTGCTGTGCTTGAACTACTCTTACTGCTGCTATAACTGCTACTACTATTGATAATAATAATATTAATACTAATGCTAATTATACTACTATTAATAATAATATCAATACTAACAATAATAGTAATATTAATGTTGATACTACAATTAATACTACTACTTCAGCTTCAAGTTTTTCTTATACTTCTTTTACTATTGCTACTACTATTATCGCTACTACTACTGCTACTACTACTACTACTACTACTACTACTACTACTACTACTACTACTACTACTACTACTACTGCTATTATTACTAGTAGTAAGTAGTAGTAGTAATAATAATGATAATAATAATGATAATTGTAATAGTAATATAATGATGATAATAATAGTAATAATGTCAATACTAATAATGATAGTAATAGTAGTAAATGCAATGTACTTGGCCTTTCTCTTTTTATTTATGTCTCAAAAATTATAAAAGAAACTCCACACTTACATGACATACTTTCTGAAGACGCATCGACACATTCCTGACGGGGAGGTGAAGGAGGCGGTGACGAAGGTATTGAACCTATCATACGGGACGCTGAGTACGTCTCTTTACCTTCATAGAGTTGATCGTAGCTCAGTTATCTCTATGTTACTTTTGCCGGTTTTGAAATTTTAATTTTTATGCTGGATTAAATAATCAATTATTGGCGTTTTCCTGTTTGAGTAACGCTTCGCATTTTTTGACATCAATGAGTCTTGTCCTCATTATTATTAACTATGTCTTGCATTTTTCTTCTTCCTTGTTAAAGTGTTATAAGTACGTTTGTTTGTCAAGCTACTTCTCGTTAGTTTATTTACTGCATACATTATATATATATATATATATATATATATATATATATATATATATATATATATATATATATATATATATATATATATATATATATATATATATATATATATATATATTACCTGATGATTGATAATGAGTTAGGCCTGTATGAGGCTGGTGAGCGAATATATTACTGACTTTCCCTTCTGTTTATTTATTTCTTATTGTCATTGTTTTTGTTACTAATTGTAAACAAAGGAACATGCATCTCGTTTTCTTTTGTTTATGCTCTTACATGTGTTTAATTATTTTCTAATTCACTATTGCGCATCACAATTAGCTAAGTATTTATTTACTCAGTTACTAATGATCTAGTTTTCCTTGATATGCTTATCACTTGCATCTTTTCCTTCATCAGTGTCTAAATACGTAAAAGATATGTACGTTACGTTAGTGCGCCAATACCTGTTCTGTTTGACTGTATATGTTTACCACCAAGACGTCCCCGGAGCCACGTGTGAAGGCTGACGGGCGAGGGTGCGTGGCTCAAGGGCTGGACCGCGACGACTTTATTATTTACGACGAATAAAACCTGACAGCCCTCTGAAAGGACATTATTTTATGCTGCATCGCCGTAACTCAGCAAGGAACATAAACACGTACAAGGAGAGAGCGCCTGGAGGAGGTAAGGAGAGACACACAGCTTTGTAATATCAGGATCGAGCCCTTCTGACTCAAGCCAAAAGGCTCCTCCTCCTTCCTTCCTTCCGTTCCTCCTCATTCCTCACCTTTCCCTAAAAAGTCCTTCGTGGCAGTACTTCGAAAGGGAATATTTGCATTGTGATGTCAAAAATAGAACACCTAGAGAAATACCTTCTTGATTATTTTGTTTCTCCTCTTACTCCTTACTTTCTTTAAGCAATTAATAACATCAATCCGACGATGAACTCTGTTGTTTTGATGTCAATTTCGAGTCCCTTTAAATCATCCCCTTAAGTGTTCAGCTCCCCTTCCTCAATCCTTCGAAGCGACACCCTCCGTTCAGCCTTCCTTTGGGCGTCGCCAGCTGCTGGAGGCGTCATGGCTCATCCCTGGACTTCCTTGAGCGTGACGTGTCCCTTTGATCAATGGTGTAGTCGCAGGTTTTTTTCATGTTTGTGAGTGTAGGGTCGGGGGTAGTGTGTGTCTTGAAGCCCCGTCCTCGACCCTTTCCTCCTCCTCCCCGCATTAGGCTCACTCAAGGCCTGTCTTATGCGGGCTTTTACGCCTCGCCCGACGTGAAGGGGACAACTAACACACCTTAAAGGTCTCCACGCACCTTTTGTTAGAATTGTGCTGATTACTGGGTGATTAATGTCCCCGTGATCGCCAGGGACACGTGCGTCTAACCCGGCACACCCCACTGATATCTTGGGTAAAACGCGACCGCCACGGAGGAGGAAGACAGCGTTATAGGTGGGCGGCAGATACACGACTTGATTAGATCTTGAGGTAACGTCGTGGTGATGCCGTGTAAATTAACATGCTGGGTGGGGGGCGACTAGAAAAAGTTGGCGGGGGTCTTTGTGGAGTTGCTTGAAGTGTATGTGATTACGTAAGACCTCCTGCCGCTGCCTTGCTCCCCCTGTTCCCTTCAGTCACTGTGTTACCTCACCAGCACGCCTGGCTGAAAACCCAATCCATGTTTGGTGCTCACGAGTTTCTTCTGTTTGCCTGAACCTTGCTGGGATGTGACGTGCTCGGCTATTTGGAGGCTCACTTTGAATTCAAATGCATGGGAAGACTAAAAACAATTATTTATAAAGTTCTTCAATTTCCGCCTATCATCATGAGATCTGCCTCCCTTCCTTGGGTCCTTCACACCTCACCAACTGTTGCATAAGAGAAAACGCGCCATGCTAATGCACAACTCGTGTATTTTCATAAACGTCTACTCGTATCTAAAACAAGGCTGCTAGTGGACACCTTCACCAAAAACACGATATCCGGAAACCCAAACAGGACACACCTGACGAAACACGGCCCAAAGTCGTCCCAAGGAGCCAAAACACGCCCTTCCAGCCCCTCCCCACGCTCACTTCTCGCCCCGCCCGGCCCCTCCCGCCCGCCCGCCCGCCGCCCAGCCTCTAATGGACGTGGCCTTAAACGATACAGTTACCTGACGATTCCCTCGAAAGGAGCCCGATCAGATTGTGAAATGTATGCGACTGAGCTTAACTGACCGGAAAAGAGAGAAGGGGCGCCCCGAACCCCGTCGTTTTGTCCAAAAAACACTACAGTCCCCAAAACTCTCATGTCCG
Organism: Cancer borealis; assembly: GCA_036785275.1. Taxonomy (NCBI): domain Eukaryota; kingdom Metazoa; phylum Arthropoda; class Malacostraca; order Decapoda; family Cancridae; genus Cancer; species Cancer borealis. The sequence goes on from JAXIVD010002635.1 coordinate 30,945, forward strand.
ACGTTCTATAACACAATAATCTCGAGTTTGAGTGCCTCGTTTTTCCACAAGACTCCGCCGCCCTTAAATCTTGCCCCGTCATCCTTTGCATTGGAATTTCCGTTCCACGGCCTACGCGTTCCTAACATTAATTAACCCATGAATCCTGACGCTCCTCGCCCGCCTCCTATAGTCCCCAAGACACCATCGTCATGCATTCACATCACGTCCCGTCACTCAATTTCATCCAGACACCCTGAGGTTCCTAATATGACAATCCTTACCTCTTGCTCTATATCACTGGTACCCTCGATGCATCAACTCGTCCACTCCATCATACTGAGTCCCCGGAAGCTCCTAAAAGCAGTCTGACTTGTCCCAGTGTTCCCAGTTGTGCTCAGGATAGGCATGAGAACGGATGTGTGTCCGATAAAGCTGAAAGGGAAAGATGTTCCCAAGAATCACATCACTGGTGTTTTTCAGCTTTTAATAAGGAAATTGTTGTTTTTGGGGCGTCTCTATCCATCTATCTATCTATTTATCTATCTATCTATCTATCTATCTATTTATCTATATATATATTTTTTTATGAGAATAGGTTGGCAGGACTAAACTTGTACTTTCTCCAGAAATGTTGTATCCTAGGAAATGTAAGTGTTGTTTATAGTACTTCGGGAATGTACAAATGTTGACGCAAAAAAGCCATCTTTTATTGATAACTTATCACGAACAAAAATTATCGAAGTAAGAATGAGATGAAAATAGATACAGCTAAGCTGCACTAAACTCTTCTTTATTAATGACAGTAGAATAAATTTTCCGCCTTCTGTGGTGCAGAGTAACACAATAAATCATTTTATACACAAACTCGACCGCTATCTCCAACAAGGCATACGATGATGACTGTAAGATCCAGCGTCCTCCTGGCTTTGCTTGTTTACTTTTAATAGTATCTTCCCTAAGTCGAGAAAAAGATATGGTACCTATTATAGAAACATCCCAGGGCTTGTGTGGTCTGAACTTATATGTAATTTTATATAATTTTTTTTTCTATCTTTATATATATATATATATATATATATATATATATATATATATATATATATATATATATATATATTATATATATTTTTTCTCTCTCTCTCTCTCTCTCTCTCTCTCTCTCTCTCTCTCTCTCTCTCTCTCTCTCTCTCTCTCTCTCTCTCTCTCTCTCTCTCTCTCTCTCTCTCTCTCTCTCTCTCTCTCTCTCTCTCTCGCCGGAAGTGAAGTGTATTTTCTTTTTTCCTCCGAATAATATCGTTTATTCTTATTCTTACCGTTGTTGTGGATGATAAATAAAACTAATGGGAACGTTAACTTGACTTGTATTATATATTTACGTCCACTATCTTAACATTCATTGCCATAAGTTATGTTTTTACAATTGTCGGTTTCTTTTATCGCATTATTATTTTCTTTTCATCTATCCTTCTTCGCTTCCTCCATTCCTCCTTCCTTCCATCCTTCCCTCCCTACCTCCTATCCTCTCATCTTCTTGTTTAACACCCGTTTTACCTTCTATGCCTTCTTGTCCATCTCCAATCAATACTCTCCTCTCCTTCCTCCCTCTCTCCTTCCCTCTTATCCTCCTGTTTACACCCGTTCTTCCTTTTATTCCTCTTTGTCCATCTCCAATCAATCCTTTCCTCTCCTCCCTCCCTCCCTCCTTCCCTTCCTTCGCCCTCAAGACGCACCAAACTAGGCTCGGGAAGGACTGGCAACACACACAAGCAGATTAGATGCTTTAGTCAAGGGATGTCGAGTGTCCAGTTGAATTAGGACACATGAGGTTTAGAAGCAGGGAACAAAAAGAGGATTGGAGTTCTGTCCTCGAGCAAGTGGCAGTAATGAGGTTCAGGTGAGTCAGGTGAGTCAGCCCCAGACAAGTAAGGGGGGGGGTAAGGGAGGAGAAGAGAGGAAGGGAGGTGAGGAAGAGGAAGAGGAAGCTGTGATGTTGAAACTAACCCCGTCTCATTAGTGTTGTTGTTGTTGTTGTTGTTGTTGTTGTTGTTGTTGCTGTTGTTTATGTGTATTGGGTTTCAGTTATTTGCATAGTTATTGTCATCTTAAGTTTTATCCTCATCGTCATTGTCATCGTCATCATTGTTATCGTCATCATCATCGTCATCTTCATGGTTATCATCATCTTTATCTTTATCGTCATCATCATCGTCATCATCACTGCCACCACCAAGAACATTGCTTTTTTTTTTTATTTCATACACATATACTCAATATTTCGTAGTGTCTTTCAACTTCCATGAAAAAAAACATTGTAAGCATATTCCTTTACTCTTACGTAACTCTTGATTTGTACTGTAGCTTCCGTATCTTTTTTAAATTCTATTGTAGACAAAAAAGTATCCTTAATGAACCCTATCCTCATTCATCCATTTCCTCACATCTCATTCTCCTTTTTTGTTATTTACGTGAAGATTAAACATGGCACTGAGTAGCATCCATTTACCATACTACATACCTTTAATAGCTCTGACACACCTGTCTTTACCTTCCATTAACTCCATTTTATCCTTCCTCTCATCACCCATTTTTCTTTGCAACTATTTCAGCGATCAAGATTAAAGAGGGATGAGGGGGAGGGGGAGGGGGTCCATTTACCTGGCCAGTTATGTATAATTGGCCTGACGCACCTGTCCTTATACATCCCGAACATTGACAAATTCTCTACGTGGTCCTGTCTGTTGTAGCTCCTGAAGTTGCGCCATGTTGGATGACACTGGCCAAAAAGGGACTACTGGGCCATTATCGGGACCATTAAAACCTCTGGCTACTCGTGATTAATGAGTGCGTGTGCTGACGAGGACGATCCGAGGGGCGGGGAGGAGTGGATTGGGTGTGGGTGGGAGGGATAGGATAGACCAGGTAGGGACAGGTATGGTGTTGGGTGGGAGGGATAGGATGGTTTGGGCTTGTATGGTGTGGTCCGTCCTGTGTTGTGTTTCACTTTTCCTTTCAATGCCTCTGTTTCATCTTATATACTCCTATTTTCATCTCTGTTTACCTTTGGAAGTATGACTCACCTACTACTGTATGACCCTGTATACGTGTAGCTGGAAGGAAGTACTTTTATAGTGCATATACGAGTATGTACAGGTGTGTGGCGTTCTTATGTTGAGCGTCCAGGCGTGGCACCAGGGACAAGCATCGTGGGCAGGTAGCATGGTGGGCAGGCTGGCAGGTGTCCGTGAACCCTGGGATATTTTGGCATATACAGGAACCAATCTTCGCTAAGTGTTGAGGCGTGACCCATGCTTGCCAAGGGATCAGGTTGCAGACTCCGCCCCTCGCTCCTTCCTGCCGTCACACTCCCCCGGCCCGTCACATCCCGATAGAGACAACGGACGAAGGCATTCAGAAACGGGTCAGGTGATTACGCGTGGCCGGTAAAATATGTGATTATAAGTCCCTAAAGCGAGTTGGTGAGGTGCGATTGAGTGACAGGAGGAGGAGGAAAGGAGGAAGAGCACTGGAGTGATTGGGTGAAGAAAGAGACGCGTTCTGCTTCTCCTGTTCACCGTGTTTGTGATATATTACCCGACATTAAAGCCAAAACCAGTTGTCTGTGGTGCGCCTGCGCCTACCACGGCCTCCTCAAATCCTACGCGGTCTTGAGGTCTTCATAAATCTTGAGTTTTATACCTGAATCTGTGTATGTCTGAATATATTTGTAAAATAGATTTTGCTCTTCGTCTCCGGGGATTGAGGCTTTGTTGGGTGGAGGCAGCCAGGCAAGGCTGATCCGGGAAGATAAAGAGAAGAAGCATAGCAAAGGATGATTGAATAAAGGATGATAATAATGGTGAAGAAGCAGTGGGAAGGAATGAAGGCTTGCTTTGAACAGAGAGAGAAACGTATAGATGATAAAATTGAGGAAGCAAGCATCAGTATTAGTGTGAAGAAGAGTTTGTTTGAGGAGCGGAAGAAGTAGCACAGATAATAATGTTCAAGAAGCAATGATCGAGATATATATATATATATATATATATATATATATATATATATATATATATATATATATATATATATATATATATATATATATATATATATATATTAGAGAGAGAAGCAATACCGAATGAAAATAGACGAGAAGCTCAATACCAACATTGAACTAAAACAAAAATCGAAAACAAGGATCACCAAATACAATAATAACGACAGAAATACGAAAATCACTCAAACAAAATAAGTAACCAAAAGTCTTACCAAACAACCCCAAAGGGACCCGAAACACCCTTGTGAACACCTGCGTGCCAGAACTTCCCCTTCTAAGTGGCACTTGAGGAAGAGGCACAGAGAGGGGTGAGCCTCAGATGGCATTCTTGGCACCCCATCCCCCCCCTCATGTATGCATCCTGCCACGTGACCTTGGGAACACACGACGCACGACGCACGACGCACGACGCACACAGACATACATGGACACACACACCCACTACCTGTCACATTATTTTGACGGAGGAACTCTTGCTTTTGTCACCAGTCAGGGTTCTTTATATTCTTATTGTTGTAGTTGTGATTACTTTTATTATTATTACTGTTATTATCATCATTATTATTATTATTATTATTAGCATCATTATTATTATCATTATCATCATTATCATTAGTGTCGTCGTCGTCATCACCACCGCCACTACTATCACTTCTACTCCAACTATTACTGCTACTACTACTACCACTACTACCACAATTACTATAAAAACTACAACTATTTCTTTTGTTTTACCATTTCTTTTTTTAATAAACTTCCACTGGTAGTATTGTCGTAACCACTACAATCAACGTCCCATAAATACCACCAAACGGCACATCGGATAGACAGTCAAACCATCCTCCACACACCTCATCGTGCACATCAAGTCATTGCTTATCAACCCACAACCTAGTAGCCCCTGTGGCGCAATCGGTTAGCGCACGGTACTTATACGACAGTCGCTGTGTCTGAGCCATGCCGGGGTTGTGAGTTCGAGCCTCACCAGGGGCAGGAGTATTTTTTAACCTCGTGAAACTGACATACAAGGGAGTGTTTCTGATTGGTGAAGTTGCCCGCGTGCAGACTAACTTGCAGATGCCTTGAGGAGTGACGCGTTGAGGAAGTTGGGACGTGCCGCCTCGTGTTGAATGCCACCTCAGTGTATGATGAAGCGTGACCGTGACATTATTCCTGGTAATGGACGCCTAACATGTGTGTCCTTCTGGTGATGGAGAAGAGGCTTAGGCTGGTTCGTCCATTACCGTCTTCCTCACTGTGTTTAATTGAACTCTGTAAGACTCGTAACTATGTCTCATACCTGTCCAGTGCCGCTAAAGGTGCCACGAACGAGGATGTTTAGTTAAAGAAAGGTTTAGTTTACCTTACTGAGTATTATTTCCATTTTAATAACTTCACTTCCCCCTCAGCCGCTCTTCTCCCTTTTTTACTCTCTCTTCCTTCTCTGTCATATCTCACTTCTCTCTCTCTCTCTCTCTCCTTTCTCAGCCTCTTTACCATTACTCTTCTTAACACTCGGTGACGACACAGTGTTAAGAAAGGTCGTGGCAGCCATTAGGTCGTCTAACTAATGATGTCTTTCCTTCCATGCGATCGACGGTAAACATGATTCGTCTCAATTTGCTTAATTTAGGGCCATAAGGTGTGTGTGTGTGTGTGTGTGTGTGTGTGTGTGTGTGTGTGTGTGTGTGTGTGTGTGTGTGTGTGTGTGTGTGTGTGTGTGTGTGTGTGTGTGTGTCCAGGTGAGCACAAAAACAAAAATAAATCCATATAAGGTTGTCACTATTTTTGCCCACCATTAATATATCTGTCAACAAAGAGACAATTCAGAGGTAGGGGCTGCGAGGGAAGAGAAAAAGAGAGAAAAAGAGAGAGAGAAAAAAAGAGAGAAAATAAATAAATAAACAAGAAATAGAGGAATAGAGGAAGGGGACCGCAGCATTAAAAAATCATCCCCCAATCCAACCTCCTCCTCCTCTTCCTCCTCCTCCTCCTTGTCCTCCTCCTCCTCCCCTTTTCCTCCCCTCCTTTCAGGCCTTGAATACGAGGACAATAGGTGGCTTTATGCGGGACGTGCGCAGGTGAGAAGGGCGTGAATGGCGAGTAATGAGTGTCCAGGTGATGAGGCCATTACCTGACGATGAGGTGGCGGCCAAACAATGAGGAAGGTGTGAGCTTCTTTGGTCCCTCCTCATTACCTGAAGCTGCAATGGCCTCATCACGCCTTACCCCCTTTTTGGTGTGTACAGCCTTGTGGTGGAAATTCTGTCCGCGTTGTGTGTGAAGAGATTGATGGCAGTCGTGTGTGTGTCCTTTGCTTTGCCTTTCCTTCTGTCACACATGATTTATTGGGGCTTCATTACCTGGCTCACCTGCTGTGGCTGAGGGGCGGCTATTGGGCCACTGCTTTTGAGTGCCATTAGGTGTGTGTGTGTGTGTATGTGTGTGTTTGGTGTGTGTGTTTGTGTGTGTGTGCGCCGGAACACTTGCTGGTCTACGTGTGGTGTTTGGCGCCAGGTGGATGATTATTCCACCTGACCACACTAAGAATCTGCGCCGCCACCGGGTCCTCACCGTCACTACTACCCTCCCTCCACCGATCATATTAATATTCTAGCTACACCAATTAAGGAGTTACAGTATCATTATATAAATCCACAAATGAGAACTATTTGATGTTGATTTATTGATGGTGACATTATAGTAATTAAAAAAATGAATTAAAGTAACAATAAAAGACTTAAGTTACGTTACATAATGTAGTGTTGTCGATGCTTTAATCTTTAGAGGATGTTACGTAAAAGTATTGATTAACCTTTCCATGGACACCTTACAGCTAACTCATTAATTCATGTTTTGCGGTCATCTATCGCATCATCAATTACTACCACTACTACAAATATTTCACTGCATACATACTGACAGCGGCACGTTTGGACACTACGAACAAACATACAACGCATTTGGAATAGGAAAAAAAGTCTTCGTTGTTTTCGCCCGGGATCGAACCGGGGACCTTGCGCGTGTGAGGCGCACGTGATAACCACTACACTACGAAAACATGAAAGGTGGGAGAGATAAGTTACCTAGAAGGGCCAACTAATGTTATGTGAGCTTGTAAACCTTGCTAGTCATATTACGAGAGAGAGAGAGAGAGAGAGAGAGAGAGAGAGAGAGAGAGAGAGAGAAGAGAGAGAGAGAGAGAGAGAGAGAGAGAGAGAGAGAGAGAGAGAGAGAGAGAGAGAGAGAGAGAGAGAGAAAGAGAGAGAGAGAGCGTTACCTGTTATATTTACCTGTCTACTTAATTGCTCTTCGTCCTTCCTTCTCCCAGGTAAGAATTACAGGTGTGCAGCTAATCAAGGACAGGTGTGTAAAGGTGAGAGAGAGAGAGAGCAGTCAGTTTTTATTCTCTCTCTCTCTCTCTCTCTCTCTCTCTCTCTCTTCTCTCTCTCTCTCTTCTCTCTCTCTCTCTCTCTCTCTCTCTCTCTCTCTCTCTCTCTCTCTCTCTCTCTCTCTCTCTCTCTCTCTCTCATCTCTCTCTCCTCTCTCTCTCTCTCTCTCTCTCTCTCAGTATTTATCACGCAGTAACATCGATTATTTGATGCTGCGTCAGCAGTTAGTGTTTGGGTTTTACACACACACACACACACACACACACACACACACACACACACACACACACACACACACACACACACACTCCTTTGTCTGCTACCATCTGTTGTATCTTGTCAAGAATCAATACCTTCCTTCAGTACCTTCCTCACACAACCTTCATTAACCAAACATTCGCACTTCTTCTTCTGTCATGTTTTGTTTCCATTAACTTCCTTGTCTCTACTCCCTTTGGATCTGTTTTGTCTCTCAATTCTATCTTTCACGTTTGGTTTCTTTCTAAATCGGCTTTCTTCTCTTCGGCTCCTTGGTTATATAGTTTTCTCCTTTCCTTCTTCACCCAGTTTTATTTCCTTCCATCTGTTTATCTCAATTGTTTTAGTGAAGGAATGAATAGCTTTGTTATTGTTAGGTAAAGTTAGTTAGGTGTAGAATATTGCTTCTATCATTTAATTCGAGTTTTTTCTTTCATATATATTTTTTGCATTATCAATTATTTCATCCTGTCATTTTTTTCATATGCTTTATTTCTGATACTTTTATATATTTTTTTATTTCAAGGTTCTGTAATTTTCATCACTATTTTTTTATGACTTCCTCTTGTCGTCCATGAAGGCGGGGGAAAAAAAGCGGGAATCAAAATTGTTTATAGAATATCACAGGTTTTTTATATATTTACTTATCTTCGCTGTCTTAAAAAGGAGAGGCACACTATTTTTCGTTGGAGCAGGTCTTTATATTCATCAAACATCAGGTGTGTGTCCGTAAAGGTGTGCATACCTGATCATATTATTCTTCTTTTGCATGGACGACGAGTATGTGTGTGTGTGTGTGTGTGTGTTTACGTATATGTGTGTGTGGAGTGTGTGTCTGTGTGTGTGTATGTGTGTGTGTGTTTGCTATGCTCATGCTTTCTCTTGAGTGTTAGTTTGTGATAGGAAAGCTGTACCACCTGTGTGTAAATTATATCACCTGTGTGTTGTCCTTATGTTTCTCTATTAACATTAAATAGATAGTGAGAGAAATATTATGTCCATTTGTCATCGAGCTTAAAAAGGAAGGTTTAAATTTTTACATTGGTTGGACACTACTATCATTGCCATTACTACTACTACTACTACTACTACTTGTACTACTATTACTACTACTACTACTACTACTACTACTACTACTACTACTACTACTACTACTACTACTACTACTAACCCATCCCCTATCCCCATCTCTCCTAGTCTCCCCACCAGGAAGAGCTAGAAAGTCACCACCCTTAGTCACACCCTAAACACAGGTGCACGAGGCGGCTTCCCATTCATTACTTGTCCTTGAGCATAAGATTTATCGAACATTATATATATTTTCCCTCCTGTGTAAGCGTAGAGAAGAACCTCCACCCTGTCTTTACCCTTCGGCGTGCTAACGGAGGAGTTCCTTAACCTCCCCGAAGACATTGAGGAACAGGACGTAAGGGATGAAATAGCTTAGAGGAGGCTTGTGGTCACCATGTGCTTGTGGGGTGTTGGCGGAGCAGGTCAGCTTGTACTTGTCCCTTACTACAGCGTGCTTGTTGTAGTTTTTCCCCTTAAATGGCTCGTTAAGGGAGAAAATATGGAAAGAAACATATTTTTCAGTTTCCAGTTTGGTTTGCCTTTCGCTTTGATTTTGTGTGGTGGCAGTGATTTTGGTCGGTTCTTTTTTATTCTTTCCGTGAGAAGGTGGATTCAAGGTAAAAATCATCTTTCTTAGGCTTATGGGAAGTTTATCTGTCGTCTGGTACTAATGTATTGTCTGTGGATCAGTTTTTGACCCTTTATGTCTTAGTGTTTCCTTTTTAGATGGCGTGTTGAGGGAAATAGAGTAAGAACAAACATTTTTAGGTGTATTAGAGGCTTTCCCGTCGCTGTGTTCCCCCATCAGGTGATACACGAAGGTTACTGTCTAGCAAGGGAGTCAGTGTCCTAAGGAGTGTCACAAGGATGTATCACTGATATCCTTCAGCACCACATCCTTGTGCGGCTAATGTGCTGGTCCTCCCATTTCCTGCAGGGAGGGAAGGAAGGCGTGCGTACGTGCGTCACTGTCCTGGCAGCGGCAACACCCACACTTACCTGCGCCCACCTGGTACCCCACGGTAACCCAACACCTCAAGGTCACGCCCGCGGGATATGCATGTAGAGCTACTCCCTCCGCTTCACCGTGAACATGACGCCACAGTTTGCCAAAGACCGAACCTAACCTTGAATATATTCTCTTCCTCCATTTTTTTTATAGTACAAAGAGCGAGTGAAGGTGAGGCAGAGGATGATAGTGTGTGTTGTAAGGAAGAGCAAATATTTAGCTGACACGCATGACCTCTGAAGTCCTATATGTGGTAGGGTAAGGATGCATTGGGTGCCCCCCGTCGACACACCAATGCAAGGCTTGATCAACATGCTAGTGGATCTGAGCGGAATACTGAGAGGCACCAGATCAGTGTAGCACGTAACATAAGTCCTTAAACAGTGGTTGGTGCCCACTACTACGACTTGAATCATTCCCGTGAAGACTGAGCGTGATGAATTGCCACGGATTTGATGACCCGTCTTTAGTTCCGCGGTTGTGTTCTCCCCACACACAAGCGCATTATCCCTTCCTGCAGCGGTTGGCATTGATCCCCGGTCGCCTCCCTTGATCGCCTGCTGATGAAGGGATAAACACAGACTGACTCGGGTACAAATGTGGGCACGAGGGAGGGCAGCGGCGGGGGTGGTCCTTAAGACACATGCTAGTTCCCTCCGTCGCCGCCAGACTGACGCTGCTGCTCTCAGGGGGGTATGCCGAGAGGAGCCGCGATTTGGCACTGTCACGGGCGCTGCGTCGGCTGTCCAGATTAATATGTATCCTCAGCGCCGTGCTTATATAGAGGCGCCAATTACACGTGAGGGTGGCTGCGTTGAGTCATCATTACTGCGTCTCGCTCGCTGCCTTTTGGTGTTTCAAGGTCAAGAAAATGGCGTGGCGATTTACAGACCTTACCTGTGACCCTGTGGTGCTGTGTGTCTCCTTTAGGTGACTCCAGACTCCTAGGACACTGCTATGGGTGCTGATGTGCAGGTGTTGTTATTGTACTTAACGAGCATATTGGATGAGGCTGATCTACTGAACTCTTAAGGTTAACATAAGTGCTGCGTAGCTGATATGATATTCAGTGATGCTGCACCAGGTATGAGATACAAGTGTTAAAGTGTATTACTCTGTGCTTGTACTTTAATACTTGCTCTGGATTTTTTTGTATGTATGTAGATGTTAATAATGTATAAGGTTACATTATTACACCTTGCTAGCTTCATATGACCTTGTGTGACGCAGGTGTGAGGTTGATACAGGTAAACAACTTATAGTACCAATTAACTACAGGTAGGATAGGAATAAAACCCTCAATGGTGTGCTTACATATATATTTGTATTTATATCTAATATTTCTGCTTCCTGGAACACCGTATATTTTTTTCCTTAAAACGAGAATAAAGTACTGTACACCTACTTTGGTTTTAGCTGACTTGAAACCGTGTGACGCCGGTGACGCTGCCCTGCCTGTTATATGGACTCTGGACACCGAGTGGTTACACCCGCCCCCCCCTGCTCCCCTACCGCCCCCTCCCCCATCTCTACTCCTAGCCCCTATTCCATCCCTTTCTTCTATGCTCCATTCTACCTCCCCGATCCGCCCAGCCCAGTCCCGCCCCGCCCCGCCCCGGCCCTATCTACACTCACTCCTCCACCCTACCATTCATTCATACCCATTCACAAATCCTCTCATTCACCCATGCCCTAATTAACATTTATTGATACATTTATTCATGCATTCACTCTGCTATCTATCATTCTTCCTTTCACTCTTCCCGTTCATCTCTTTTCGTTCATTCATCTGTTTCCTTATTCATTCCCTCTTTCTTAGGTCCTTCGTCTTACATCCCTCGAGCTAAAGATTCATCCACTTATTCACGTATAAAAGTGATCCATAACAGTTTTCATCACTCATCTCTCTCACTCTGATCTGCTTCACATTTTATTTTCCTTCAGTCATCCCCTCCTTCCTGATTTCGTTTACATCATCTCCTTGAACAAGTCGTACCCTATGCTGCCCTTTCCCCCCTATGCTCACCCAACCCTTCACCGTCCTTTCCTCTCTCTCTCCCACCCTTCCCCCTTCCTTTTTTTCATCTCCTCTGATCTCCCTGTTCTCTATCTTCTAGTTCTTGCGCCACAAAATCTCTTTTCCCCCTTACCCGCCCTTCCCCATCCTCTTCCCCAGTGCGGGCGTCACCACCTACCCATCCACGCGCCCGCCCTTCGCCAGATCCTTGTCCGGCGTGGGTCGCAGGCTTGGCGCGGCCGCGGCGTCACTACCCTCATGAAAGCTAATGGTACGCTGACTAGCAGGACTCGCATCAGTTCGCTTAAGTATGCCTCCGAGCGTGTTAGTGTGGTTCCGCAGCCTCATGCGTGGGGAAGGCCCGCCGTCTTGCCTGGTTCCATGCAAGGAGGGCATCCGCCGCGGGCCTTCCTCATGTATACTCTTCACACAGACTTGACTTACGCTATAAGGGTAATGGTTGTTACACGTGAAAAAGCAGGTTTTGTAACAGGTGAATGTAAAGCCCAAAGTAGAGGTGTGTTACAGTCGGACGTGTCGCAGGAAGAGAGCGCTGGCCCGCCGGCCGAGACAAAAGCCGCCACCATCCCCAGAATCCTTACGTGCTAACGAGGGATGTTTATGTACATAGCTTAAAGCTGTTTACCATATGTGTTCCAGGCACTTTCGGAAAAGTGCTAATTGAGGAATCAAACGTCCACTATGTAGTTCGTAACAATAAGCTTAACTTGACTTACATAAATATCCGTTAGAGGCACGGAAAGATAATTACATCACAAATATTATTGCAAGAGCCTCAGTATTGGGTTAGTTGTATCACTGTTCGGCCTCCCGTCGGCTTCTTCGTCCATCTTGTCACACAGTCAGTCCTCCTCGTCCCCCGGGGCCTCTCATCATCCAGGGCGGGCGAGTCCTGAAGCCTCCTGCAGAAGCCGTCACGTAGCCTCAGTCGGATTCGTCATGAGGAAAAGTAATGTTATCACAAAGATCGGCGCAGCAGCAGCTTCGTAAGGGTCGTCGCGTATAACATTGGTTTACGGTCAAACGATGCCTTTATACACGACCAATAACCAACGACGACCAGATTGTCGCTACTGACTCTGCAGCGACGTCCGCCGCTCCAGTACGCTCCTGCCAAACGTGGTCAGGTCAGTGGGGTCCAGTTTGAACATCTCGAGGGCGCGGCTGATGGCCCCATCGCACACATCCCCCCACGGTGCTGCCACCAGGTTTTCGATAGGCATGCCCAGGTTGAAGGAGTTTGACCTGCACAGATTGAGGTGGGAGAAGGGCGGCGGCTGGTTGGGCTGCATGCTCATAGACCTGCCGCGCCGCTTCCAGTTGAGGGCCGCCAAGTGTTGCTCGGGCTCCTGGGTCCTCGAGGTGACGGCGGTGCTCTCCTCCTTTTCGGCCTCGCTGTTTTCGCTTAGCATGCTGCCGATGTCACTGCTGGTAGATACTGAACGCGCAAAGGCAATCTTCTCGTCCTCCTCTTCGTTGATGGCTGACAGCTCCACCACACAGTCCGCCGCAGGCCGCACCTCTACCACCACACTCTCCATCGTGACTTGTTTGTCTTTCGAAATCTCGAGTTCGTGTTTATCCGACAACTGAATCTGCACCGGCTTCTCCAGGACTTCCTTTGAGGCATTCTCGAGGCTCTCCAAGATGCCAGTTGTGGTGAAAGTGGACTCAATAGTGTCTGAAGATGTGTCTGTTGCGCGGACGGTATGGTCAGACTCCAGTGTGTTGGAACTGTCCATACTCTCACTCCTGCTGAAGATGCCGTCATCCACTGGCTCCTCTAGGGACACATAAGCCTCATCCATGTCGGGTTTCCTCTCTCCCTTCTCAGTTGTCTGGCTCGAGGCTCCTGATGATCCCTTCCTTGGCCTTGGTGTCTCCTGCGGCACGTTAGGTTTGGAAGTCCGTCGCTTCCATTCGGAACTTTCTTTGACACTCTCCAGCGAGGAGCTCGGGGAAGCCTCGCTGCTGGTGGACTTTGTTTTGGTCATCCTCGTCCGCTTAGGTGGTGAAGTGCTCCTGAGGTTGCTGAGGCTCCCTTCGTTGCTCTTGTTTCTCGTGTTTCGCTGTTTCTCTTGGATGACGTTTTTTTCGTCAGAGTTTCGTCGTCTGGGGGTCGATGTGCCACTCTTTCCAGATCCTCTTCTTTCTTGTTTATCTTGGCGCTCTTGCTTTTCCATTTTCCCTTGTCTCTCCAGTTTTTCCTGCTGCCTCTCGTGTCTCTCTTGAATTCTCTGTTCGATGTGAGAGACTGAGCCGCGTCGCTTGTTGGGAGACGGGGCGCGGCTGCCTATTGTCGCTTTGTCCTTTGGCTTGTCGTTGTTTCTGTGCGTCTCGGAGTCTGTTGGCGATTGCTTCATACATGGAGATTCTGTCCTTTGATTTTCCTTCTCTTTCTTTCCTTTGCGCCTCTTGTGGGCTTCTCGCTTCATCTTTTCGGGTCGGTTCACTTTGGAGGTATTTTGTGGCTCAGATCGGGTGTGTTTCGGACAGGACCTCTGGTATGGTGATGTGCCCCGGCCCCCTTTGTGTTCCGTGTCCCGCAGACGCCCTCTCTCAGGCGCAGGGCTCTTGGAACGTCCGGTCTTCGTCTTTCCCTGACCCGCCGCGCCCCTGTGGCTGTTGACGGCGGTGTTGTACTTAGTGATGAGGTGGTTATACTCTTCGTCGTTAATTGAAAACCTCGAGTCATAGATGCTCTGTCTCTCACTCGCCTCGTTGGCCTCTGTACCCACCTCGTCTATCTTGTCAATGGACGCAAGACTCTTGTAGAGGCGGCCCGAGACTCTGTTCTCGTCCAGCTTTGGCAGCATCGGCAAGAAGACGTTGTTACAGCTCTTATATATCGAGTCGTCTTCATTCAACCAACTGAACACCGACAAGGCCTCCTCGGAATGGGAGAAGGACTTAAGTGCCCACAAATCCTCCCGTGACCTTGAGAGACCCAAACGACCCTCATGGAGTCTTTCACGGGATTTAGAGAGTGTCTTCTTCTGGTTTGACATTTGCATCCGCTCGAATAGCACCTCACGGGACTTAGAGAGGCTCCTGGCGCGGTCGAGACTCTGTCTTGATCCCCCACGGTAAAGCGAGTTCGTGGACGAGTAGGCCGAGTTGACGGCTGAAGACTTAGGGCCAGACAGAGGGTGGATGGGAGGTAAGCCGATGTCACGCGGGGAGGAGCTCATGGGCGTGAGGATTGTGGGCGTGGTACTCGAAGGTGTGACGGCTGCGGGCGTGGTATTAGTAGGCGTGAGCATCATCGGTGTGTTGCTAAGGGAGGCGCAGGAGCGGGCGTGGGGGTCAAGAATATTGGACGAAGTGATCATGTCAGAGAGTGCTGACATGAGCGACGGGGAGTGAACGCTGGAGCTTCTGCGTGGTGGGGCAGGGGCGATGGGGGAGGTGAGGGTGGAGCTGGAGTCCAAGGGCGTGTTAATGCTGGTCAGCGCGAGGGTGGTCGGGGGCTTGAGGAGTGGCTGAGGCGGGATCTTGGCTTTGCTGAGGTCAGCCTTCATCCAGGGGTGTTCAAGGCAATCCCGGGCACTCATCCGGGACCTGTTAAATAAAGAGGGTGACGGGTGAGGCAGATGAAAGGGGGTAAAGTGATATAGGAAAAAGAGTGAAGATAGTAAAGAGAATAGCTGAAGAGGGACTGCGAAGTAAAAGAATGAATGTAAATAATGAGTGAGGTAGATGAGGGGTGAGAGAGAAGTAATGGGAACACTAGCGTGGAACAAAGAGTAGTGGTGGGGAGGAAATATGAATAATAAAATGTAAGAATAAATATCAGCGAAGTCAAAGAAGGTGCGATTAACCCTTTTTTTTATGGGATTCTAACTTATCTTTACTATGACATGATAAGTATATATATGGTCAATACGTTTACATAACGCTAATGACTTAACAACTTCTGCCTCGTACATCCTTAACGTTTACATGATAAAAGGGACCACATGGGATGCAAGCGTGTGTTTGCAGTGCTACATAAATAACATTATCACACACACGTCTCACCTTCACGCCAGCCAAGTGAGAGAAGACGAGACTGATACTTACTGAGGTTTGCGTATCAACAATTTCTTAATGAAGTCAATGGCCTCGGCGGAGATATCCTCGAAGAGCTCCTCAGGGAAGTCCAACTCTCCAAGGGTGATCTCCAAGAAACTCTCCTGGTCCGTATCGCCTCCAAAGGGCAGAAATCCCGTCAGGAGCACGTATACCAACACGCCAAGGGACCTGAAAGGGAAGAAAATACATGCTGAGTCAACCCTGCGTCAGTAGTATCTGTACATTAATTTGTCCTCCAGTCGCGGCCTTTCATCCCTGCCGTCATAAGCTTCCTTCATGTGGTTATATGAGAATGTCTTATCTTGTCTTCCCTCCTGTCTAAGGCTTTCAAGGTCGACTGTCCATAAGCCTTCCTCAGGTTTTATTATAAGAGAGCTTCATCTATCCCTCCCTCCTGTCACAGCCTGTCAAGCCCTGCCGTCCACAAGCCCCCAGACAGTCCACAGAGCAGCGAGTCATATATTATGTAGTCTTATCAGCCTTTCTGTCGAAGTCTCCGCCACGCCTTACCTTTACTCATTAGAAGCTCCACTGTGAATCAGAGAGAGAGAGAGAGAGAGAGAGAGAGAGAGAGAGAGAGAGAGAGAGAGAGAGAGAGAGAGAGAGAGAGAGAGAGAGAGAGAGAGAGAGAGAGAGAGAGAGAGAGAGAGAGAGAGAGAGAGAGAGAGAGAGAGAGAGGAA
>JAXIVD010002635.1:55000-56393 GCA_036785275.1 Cancer borealis
TACGCCCTTCGCCCCCGCCGCCCGTTGCCTTCCTGCTGCATAAATCATTCCCTTATCCTCATACTCATCCTAGAGGCCCTTGGCGAGGATCTGTGTGAGGGAGGCGCTGCTTAAGGACTTTATGTACGAGGAAGGCGAAGAAAGGATCTCAAGGGCGACTTCTTTCTCCCTCGTCAGTTGTTCCCTTCATTCTATACGGTTTTGGGTGAGGTGTTGTGGAAGTGTGAGGTGTGTGGATGCTGGAGTCTGTTCTGGTTATGTTGGTGGTGTATGGAGAGCCTTTTACGTATCCATTTTTGATGAATTTGGTGGATAAATAGAAAGCTACCGTCGAACCCAACTTTAAGCCTTTCAAATACATCTTTAATCCCTTGAAATTCATCTTTTAATGCATATTATTGCTTAAGTTGACGGATTATGTCTTTTCTTTCCCTCTTAGTAATTTTTTCATCAGCTTTACCACCTCAATTGATGCAGCTTTAAGTGTGTCTTTTCAAAGTGAGGGACGATGCCTCTCCACCTCTCCTCTTCATCTCATAAACCAATCACATACAATGGAAAAGGAAAGGAAAGGAAGGAGAGACTTATCCATCGCTGTAACTAGTGATATGCATCTGGAAAAGAAGAGAAAAGAACTTGAAGAAGGAGGAGGAGGAGAAGAAGAAGGAGGAAGAAGGTGGAGGGAAGAGCAAGGAAATTATTCTTTTGATATCTACTGCCCCAACACTACCTAACATGTGGTCTCCCTCAATGCACTCATATACACACTTCTTCTCTGCACATCCGCTTCTCCTTAACAAGTGAATGGAGCCCACACCTCACATTGGTCTCGCGCCGCTCACCTGCATTGTTACGTACGCCCAGACTTATCGCACGGACGTACCCGAGAAATGTTCGCAGATGAAGCAAGTTACTACACATCTCACTCACTTCTTTCCACCTTGCAGGAGACTAAAATTACGATGTATTCATGTTTTTATTCTCTCTCTCTCTCTCTCTCTCTCTCTCTCTCTCCTCTCTCTCTCTCTCTCTCTCTCTCTCTCTCTCTCTCTCTCTCTCTCTCTCTCTCTCTCTCTCTCTCTCTCTCTCTCTCTCTCTCTCTCTCTCTCTCTCTCTCTCGTAGATGATACAAGCTACGACGCATTCATAATCCTTCTTCCCCTTCATAGCTTAGCCTCTAGGGGCGTTGGATAGCAGAGTTTTTCATGTTTTTTTCTATATTTGATTCCTATGGTGGTGTGATGTAGTGCGCTCCCCCATCTCCTCCCTCGCCTGCGGCTGATATTGGTTATAACTTTTCGTGCTCCAGCTATATGATACGAGTCTCTTGATATTCTATCCGCCCTCAACCTTCAGACAGTAGCAAACCTGCATCGCATACTTAGAGGATATC
>JAXIVD010002636.1:5000-10000 GCA_036785275.1 Cancer borealis
ACTGGATAAGTTAGATTTGCCAACTTTTTTGCTTTTTGCAGATATTTTTCTTTTTGAATTTTAAAACAATTTCTCTTATTCGTTACAGTTATGCCCAAATATTTAATCTCACTGGTTACTTTTATACCTTTAATTTCTTCAATTTGTGTTTTACTGTTAAAAATTAGAACATTACTTTTGCTTTTATTTATTTATAATCCTGTTGTGTGGCTGAGGTCTATCAGAGCGTCTATCATCCCTCCCATTTCCTCCTGTGTTCTTGAGATTAACAAGCCGTCATCAGTAAAGAACAATGCACTTAATTTAAAGAATTCATCCTGGAACCCTCCCTTCTTTTCCAATTTGTCTATAATAATATATGTTATAATTTTAAACAGGGTAGTGGAGGCTGTACATCCTTGTTTAATGCCACTGGTTACGTTCATTTTTATTTCCTCGTCTTTTCCAACTTTTACTGCTGTTTTATCATCTGTACATATATCTGCAATCAGATCTATCAAGTTTGGATGCACTCTGTATTCTTTTAAAGTTTCTATCAAAACATCTCTTCTAACAGAGTCATAAGCCTTTGCAAAATCTACTGCAGTTTCATCTTTTATCATCAAATCATATTGTGGTAAATTTGTTTTTTAGTTCCCCCCTTGTTTTAACTGTTATAAAGAGGAAACATTTTTATATATATTCTTTTAACGCTTGTAACTTTAATGCATCCATTCTCTCGAAGTATAATAACTGGCAGACCAGCCCCTGCCACGATGACTGACGGAGGCAACCCTAACGCCATGAAGACCCAACTGCTGCTGCAGGTGCTAGTGCTGATGGCGACGACGGCCCAGGCACGCACCGGGAGTTACGTGAGACGAACTGAATGGGGTTACAGCAATAATAATGGACCCAATACTTGGCCAAACAACTTCCCCACCTGCGGTGGCGCCAGTCAGTCCCCCGTGGAGCTATTCACCAGTGAGGCTGACATATCCTTCCCCTTGATGCCCCTTCTCTTCAATAATTACGACGATGTGCCCGAGATTGTGATGCTCATCAACACGGGACACTCAGTTGAGATCACCATGGACCTAGATGCCTCGGTGACGGGCGGCTCCCTCATCGGTAAATACACCTTCTATCAGTTCCACTTCCACTGGGGCGCTGTGGACACCCGCGGCTCCGAGCATACCATAGATAAATTCAGGTATGCAGGGGAGCTTCACCTGGTACACTATAAGGAAATGTACGGCAGTTGGGACGAGGCACTTCGGCACGATGACGGCGTGGCTGTGCTGAGTGTGCTGTTGAAGCTGTCCCCCACAGACAACCCGAACCTCCAGCCAATTGTCAACGGCCTCATGGATATAATCATGCCTCACCAGACAACTCTCATCGCTCCTGTCATTGTACAAAACCTCTTGCCGAACAACGTGGACGACTTCTTCAGTTACCAAGGTTCCCTCACCACCCCAGGCTGCAACGAGGTGGTAACTTGGACGGTCTTCAGGGACACTATACCCATATCCAACAACCAGCTAACACAGTTCAGAAAGCTGATAGGTGAAGATGGCAGTAGTCTACAGGACAATTTCCGAAACCTGCAGCCGCTCAACAATCGCAAGGTGTATCGTTTGTTGGAGTAAACACCTCGGCCTGACCCCTCCATGATCTCTCAGTGACCTCTGCTGTACCCGGCTGTCCTGCAAAACACGATAAGTCATTTCTAAACGTTATATTTCCTCAAATTAATTTATCTTCCTTCAATTACACATTTACAAATATCACAAATAACACAAATTACACCACACAGACAGCAGTGATAGACATTACAAGTTAAATTCACATTACAAGTTAATTTCGCACCATTCTATTTTGTCGCATATATATTTATCCTTTTCTCTAATTACAAAGCCGTAAAACCTTCTGTTTGTAAACCTAATAGAGTTTGTGGTTTGATAAGTGGTATAAATAAGTTTTATTTTAGAAGTAGTTCAGTTTATTTTATTTATTTAGTTACTTATTTATTTATTTGTTTATTTTTTGTTCCCTTTTCTATAAATAAATAAACATAACTCTTGTACTAAGTGCGTTAGCGTATCGGTTGTACAATATAACGTGTGTTCTATGCAAGGTTTTTCGTTACATATAGTTTACAAATAACTGTAAAGTAATTAGCTATACCTCACTTTCTCAACGGTCGTTGCCAGCTAATAAATTAGTCAGCTAATAAATTAGTCAGCTTTATTGGAAGAGCTTTCGAATTCAAATCCGAGAAAATCATACTAACTCTGTATAACTCGCTTGTACGGCCCCATCTAGAGTATTGCGTACAGTTCTGGTCACCTTATTACCGTAAGGACATTAACAAATTTGATAGAATCCAACGTAGGATAACTAAAATGATTCCAAGACTGCGTAACAAACCATACGACGAACGTCTTAAAGAACTTAAAATTATTTTCTCTCACGAAACGCAGATTGAGAGGAGACCAAACAGTATTCAAAAGTTTGAAAGGATTCACAAATCTAAAGCCGGACGACTATTTTACTATCGACCGTTCAAACATCACTCGTAACAATGGCTTCAAAATAATTGGCAGACGCTTCATAACTAACGAAGCCAAGTACTTTTTCTTCAAGCGAGTCGTAAATATATGGAATGGACTGCCCCCAAACGTTGTCAACTCGAGCACAATAGAAACTTTTAAAAATCGTCTCGATAAACATCTCGAAGGTAATCCCCGGCTGGCAATGTTTGTTACAGATTAACTATAGACTTTTCAAATCTTCAAGATATAAGGGATTCATGGTGAAGAGCGGCTCAGACTGGTGAAGGGCTGTAGCTGTTGGCTGTCGGGATACTGGTGAAACGCTCTGTTCCGATGTAAATGAGAATCGAATCTCTCCTGAACAACAGTTGCAGTATGAGTCCTACTGGTCTGTGTCTACTTCACTAGTTCCCACTTGATATGAGCATACGATTCTGTGCCAGCACTAGTAGTGATCTACTCTATTGTAGTGTAGTGTAGTATAGTATAGTATAGTAAAGTATCCTTCTTTATTTTATCTTTACTATTTCACACTTTCCTCGAAAATTCCATGTAGTTTTTCTATATTATATAGTATCACTTCTTTTCCTGCCAGCTTCGGCTGGAGGAAAGGGTGGGAGGGGAGAAAGCCTTCCACTGTACTATCCTTTCTCTAATTCAAGTAGTTAGTGTAGAATAGTTATATCAAACAGCCTTTGCAGGGACCCTAGGGTCTGTTGCTGTTTGTGCCCCCTTGTATTCCCTTGTATAACTGTTTTATAATTGGCAGTATACTATTTCTATTTCTTTTTATTTTCTTCAACTTCATTGTTTAAAATTTTTTCAATATTTTTATATATACCATTAATTTTCTATTATCATTATTATATACTTATTTTCAATATTATTATAGTTCATTTGTATATTTCTTTGTGACCAAACCACGACTGCATATGTCAAGCCTTGTCGTACCTTGTCAACTCTTGTCCATATAAATAAATCCACTTTCTTATTCATTGATATTGTATTGATCCACTTATTAAATATGCAAGAATTTCTCTTATGATAAGTTGTCTAGTACCAACATTCTTCTTTACTTTACCACTTTGCTCCTTTCCCAATGTGTGTGTGTGTGTGTGTGTGTGTATTCACTGTGTGTTTGTGTGTGTGTGTGTGTGTGTGTGTGTGTGTGTGTGTGTGTGTGTGTGTGTGTGTGTGTGTGTGTGTGTGTGTGTGTGTGTGTGTGTGTGTGTGTGTGTGTGTGTGTGTGTGTGTGTGTGTGTGTGTGTGTGTGTGTGTGTGTGTGTGTGTGTGTGCGCGCGCGCGGGCGGGCGGGCGGGCGGGCGGGCGGGCGGGCGGGCGGGCGGGCGGGTGGGCGGGCGGACTCTCTTTAAATATTTAGTTACTTAATATATTTATCGAGCATTTTTTTATATAAAGCCACATTTTACTTTGAATTTTTTTATTAGTGTTTGCTCTTAATTCTGATCAAGACGCATTCACGCATTAATTGTTACAAAATAACATTATTTCCTAGGGAATCAATAGTACATGAAGCATCGGAATTAATCTGTATTGCTGCAGTATTTTGTGCTATTTGTAACGCCTCAGACTATCACGATGCAAAATCCTACACAACACCTACGCAGCTTTACATCAGAACTGCAGAGTAAAATAATTAATTAAATGCGATGTCTGTAAGGGCGGCAGAAAAGAAAGGCATACTTAACCTTGCCGTAAAATAGTTCCCCTTGCTCGTGTAAAGTTATGATGCAATATTTCGCTTCTCTGGTGGGAAAACATATCATTTTTTGCTGATACATTCGTATTCAGTGTACAGCTACGCCTGCGAGAGAGAGAGAGAGAGAGAGAGAGAGAGAGAGAGAGAGAGAGAGAGAGAGAGAGAGAGAGAGAGAGAGAGAGAGAGAGAGAGAGAGCGAGAGAGCGAGAGAGAGAGAGAGAGAGAGAGAGAGAGAGAGAGAGAGAGAGAGAGAGAGAGAGAGAGAGAGAGAGAGAGAGAGAGAGAGAGAGAATAGGAAAATTTTTGCAAGAGCATTGGGAATATTTGTGATTAGGTTATCGGGTCGCTGGGTTCGAGCGGGATACTCCACGGTGTGAGGAAAATAACAGGTCTAAATGTTATCATCTGTGCCCAGGGGAGCCAGGATAGGAGAGGGAACAGGAATGGCGGGCTGGGGATTAGGAGGTCGGTGGTGTTCCAATGTGTTCAGGCCGAGAGTGTGGGGGAAAAACAGGCATATAATTATGAGTATGGTCCAGTGTAACGTAGGGTTGGCTAATCTGGGTGAGTTATGGGTATTACTCTATTTCCCACCTCCCTTGTACCATGTGTACATTATCAATTTTGTTTTCCATGTGGTTTTGATTATATTCATTTCTATAAATTTTATGCATATGCGTGTATTCTCGTCTAACTACCTGCTAGTTTCTTATATACATTTTATGTAAGTCGCAATCAGAGTT
>JAXIVD010002636.1:17500-22500 GCA_036785275.1 Cancer borealis
GGGATTAACTAGAATCTGCCTCACTGCCACCCGAGACGGAAGGAAAGAAAATATTTTGAACAGAAAGGAATAGGGTGTTGTGAAGGGGTGACGAGGAGGTAATAGGGTGACGACGACCTACAGGGAAGAATGGAACGAGCCAAGGTTATCATAATCATGTCTACTACGTCGTGGTGGCCGGGTTATTAGTAGTACTTTTATGTTTATGTTTTCCTTCTTCACTTGGATGGTAGGTCGCGTGTTCGGTAAAGGTGAAATTCAAGAAACAAAACTATAACAGTATTAATAAGAAAAATTAATAGTCGTAATACTAATACAAATTATGGTAATAGTAATAATAATAATGATAATAAAAATAATAGTAATGATAATAATGATAATAGCAATAATGATAATGATAATGGTAATACTGATGATAAAAACAATAGTAATAATAAAGATAGTGTGGTGAAATGGGACCTGGCTGTCGCGAGATTAGCCTTATTCCAAAGTAAGTCGATATCATGTACAGTTCGCTTTGTACAGACAAGATGAGTTTGCAAATAAACAACATTTCGTTCAGTTCCACAAGATTCCATTCTGTCTGTCACCCATTCTTTTTTGTTACTATTCATCAGACTTCTCAATCGAAATCGTGTCGTATCGAAACTATTATGACTCAGCCTGTGTCTTTCCAATCAATTGTCACACGCCTGATTTCTTGCTTGAGTGTGGTAGGAAAATATGTCTTGTTGATAAAATTTTCTTCCCTTTAACCAGGAAATTCATACAGTACAAATATAAGATTTACAAACAAAATATTAGTAAGCATTTCTAAGTGATGACTGCATTATAAAAATCATTTAAGGTTATCTGATGGTAATTGGCAGGTTGAACAACAGCAAATGTATTTCCATATTTGCCCAATCAAGCTTTTGTTTGACGAAGTCAATATTGCAATCCATTACTTTGTTTGGTTGCCAGATGATATTGTGGATGGTATATTTTCACCCACAAACAATTCTTGAAACTCTATAAATCTGTATGTCCATTTTGAAAGATCAAGGTCTAATTTGTTTGTTGGAAGACGCTGATCTAATCCATTATCTTCTTTTCAGAAGTACAGAAAAATGGTGCAAACTATTTTGGCAAAGTGGTTGGTGTTTGAGTGTCCCAACAATCTTAAACAGATCTTTCCTTCACTGCAGGTGGAAGGGATCACTACTAAGAACGACTTCACCAATTATTCTAGTCTTAAAGAGCGAACAACTCCTCCAGCAGTCGATTAGGCGTAGATGATATTGGTAAACAAAAATTAAAGTAAGTAGGGTATGTAGATCGAGATACTGTGGAATCGTGTTCGACATCACACCTGCCATTTATTGTGACTTCCTAGTCGGTAGGTAAAGATGGTACAAAATATATACTATTATTTCTCTTTTTCTGTGAAAAGAGATAGTATATATACATAAGTGAAACAGGTGTGTGTGTGTGTGTGGTGTGTGTGTGTGTGTGTGTGTGTGTGTGTGTGTGTGTGTGTGTGTGTGTGTGTGTGTGTGTGTATGTGTGTGTGTGTTAGTATGAGTCTCAGTGTTGGAAGTATAGTTTTTAGTACTTGAACGTACCACAATTGTTAACGAAGTGAATATTTCTTTGCCGTTATATACCTTTGATTTAAGTATGTTTGCTATCTATTGTTAAATCACATTTTATGCTTTTTTATTTGTGAACCAGAAAATCTGGTGTTATATAAATGTTTTAATAAACTGTCATTTAACGAACTAATTAAAAGTTATTGATTGAGATTATATATAAAAATACGACACCTTCAGCAAATATTAGAATATGGTTATATTGCATATTTAGTATGTTCAACACCATATACATGACCTTCAATAAAGTAAAAACCATGAATTCAACAAGGAAGAGTAAAAAAATATATAATCCTTACAGCATAACAGTAAGACGTAGGAATACATCTCGCCACCATATTAAAGTTTCTCAATGTTTAGGTTTATTTTAACACGGCAGGACAATCAATTCAAAAGAGAGATTGCGGGTAAAAATATTACCGAAGAAATAGCATGAAGCAGATTAGACCACATACAGACAAAATATTGGCAAAAAAATGAGAGAGAAAAAGAAAGAGAATGAAGGAAGAGAACTTGAAGCCCCTCAAGGACGCAACTTTCCCACACACTTCCCCCACACTGTGTACATGGACTCATTATATTGTTAGTTTAGCTTTGCATTGTGGGGCAAACTCCATCCTCCCTCAGCAGCTTGGTAAGGCGGAACACAGGTGGGAGTGAGAGATCGGCCCATCCCAACCACATGCCACGGGGACCCTCGCCAAAGTGCTTTTCAGGCGATTTGTTGGTCTGTGAGGGAGGCTAGTAGATCTGCAGGAGCTTTGGAGAGTTGGTTGGTGGTGGTGGTGGTGGTGGTGGTGGTGGTGGTGGTGGTGGTGGTGGTGGTGGTGGATTAGTCGGTGGTGGGTAGATAAGAGTGGAAGTAGTTGTTTGTGAATGCTATGTTATTTGGTGTGTGTGTGTGTGTGTGTGTGTGTGTCTGTGTGTGTGTGTGTGTGTGTGTGTGTGTGTGTGTGTGTGGTGTGTGTGTGTGTGTGTGTGTGTGTGTGTGTGTGTGTGTGTGTGTGTGTGCGCGCGCGTGCGTGCGTGCGTGTGTCAGTGCATGTGTGTGTCTGTGTGTGTGGTGTGAGGAGGGGGGAAGGGCAGGCCGGATCAGAGTTCAAAGAGATAGATGTCAAATTGATATTCATTTATATGTATTTGAAACTTTGTTTTCATGAATACATGTACTCGTAAAATTTGTTTTAACGAGATATTTATTAATTTTATTCATCGAGCTATTACTTCACTCGTGTTTTTAAGAAACAACGTGGTATTATTTTTAAAATGCACCGTAGATTTACATAGAGTTACTTGTATGTCGATTTTTTCCCTCTCTACTCTATTTTCTCATTTATGCCTCGTTTTTGCCTTTGTTCTTATTACAAATGTTTTCCTTTTTCCTTCTTACCCTTTTGTGAGAGATTTCCAGAAAAACGTGTCCAACTATAGGAAAGGTATCGTGCAAGACGCGGTGTGTTTTGTGGAGCAGATCAATGTGTTATCTTTCCCAAGTTCCCAAGTTCCCAGATTTTTTCTTTGTGGCTCCACATCTTTCCTATACCACCGCACAGAAGTTAACCTTTCTGCAGACCCTTCTTCAGAAAGTTCTCCCTCTGTTTCCTTTCTTCCCTCTTTTTCCTCTTTCCCTTCCTTTGGCAGCATTCTATTTTCCCATTTCCCCAACACAACTTTCAATGCGGTTGCTCTTCATTCCTTTGTAGAGTCTTATCTCAGCGTTCTGAAGAAATTATCAAACTCCATTTCAATTCTCTATTTTTGTTTTGTGGAAGTGTAATCTCCAGTCACCGTACTGACTCCTGATACGAAAAAGGGCCGCGAGATATCATATAACTTTTTACATACAAGTAAAACATCGCTTTTTTTATGTATCAAACATTTAAACAGCCGTTATTCATGTATTAGGAGCATATTCATATTTCTCTTCATTGTATAAAGATATAAATGTGTTGTTGCTGAAGAGCTTAAGGATAACACAAAATCACATGATTTGCAACCCGTGATTACCGAGTTTTTCTAGTTTAGCAAAGTGAGTCAAGACTACATTGCTAACAACAGATAGTGTTTAGTGACATATATATATATATATATATATATATATATATATATATATATATATATATATATATATATATATATATATATGTATATATATGTATATATATATATATATATATATATATATATATATATATATATATATATATATATACATATATATATATATATATATATATATATATATATATATATATATATATATATACATATATATATATATATATATATATATATATATACATATATATATATATATATATATATATATATATATATATATATATATATATATATATATATACATATATATATATATATATATATATATATATATATATATATATATATATATATATATATATATA
This sequence comes from Cancer borealis, assembly GCA_036785275.1. Lineage (NCBI taxonomy): Eukaryota > Metazoa > Arthropoda > Malacostraca > Decapoda > Cancridae > Cancer > Cancer borealis. The sequence goes on from JAXIVD010002636.1 coordinate 21,558, forward strand.
TATATATATATATACATACATATATATATATATATATATATATATATATATATATATATATATATATATATATATATATATATATATATATATAATATTAAATGACACTGAAATTGCAGTTATTTTTCAACTAGCAATTATTACGGAAGTTTTGTGTGTCAAACCATTGCTTGACACATATAGACTTTGAACAGATAGAAGCAAACACATGACAAATAGATATCAGAAAGAAAATGCACCTAACATCCTCGATAATGATTGATGTCGTTCCAACTTCTTTTCCTCAAACGAATAGGAATGACATCACTTTTTATTTTTTTATTTTTTTGCACCCTTTGACCAGTTTCTTGTCCATGTATATAAAAAAAGAGAAGTACCACAAATTTGGATGTTTCAGACACATGCAAGTGTCGTGCAACACCAAGGACAATGTTGCACAACATTGTGCAGCAAATAATGAAATAGAAGTTATGATGGTAGTGGGGTTGTTTTTGCAAGACAGTTTTTGGCTTCGGAAAATGTTTGTGTAGTACAGCGTGACGCACAAGTCAGTGTTTATTTAATGCGGTATTGTATATTGAATTGTGGTGCAATGCAGCATACTGTAGTGCAGTTCAGTGCTGTGTTGTACATGGAAAAAGGTTGTATAATGTAGTGTCTTGTTATGCAACATAATGTTTTTTTTTTTGGTGCAGTGCAGCGTTGGTGCATTGGGCACGATTGTTTATACTATTTGGTGTAGTGTAATAAACAACAAAAGTGTCGTGTAATGCAATACATTTATGAAGTAAAGCTTCGTACAGCGTTGTGTTGTGATGTGTACGAAAGTCCTGTACCAAAATAATACAATGTGTTTTTATTAATAATAACGAAGATGGGAAAAAAGCAAATTAATAAAGCTGATATATCAACAGTTGATAAAAAACAAAAAATTTAATTCAAG